>PISX010010689.1:0-58338 GCA_004024625.1 Mellivora capensis
GGAATTTGATTTATTACCTATTAAATATGGCACATTCCTAATAAAATGCTTAGAATTGTTAATACTGAGTGGTTACTATGTTCTATTCACTTTTCATACCTTATTCCACTTAATCCTCATAATCTCACAGTAGTACACACTTTTCATATCTTATTCCACTTAATCCTCATAATTCCACAGTAGTACACAAAATGTAAATAAGTTAATTGGCTCAAGATTAAGCAACTAGCAATTTGCTGGACAAAGATTTGAACCCAACTCTGACTAAATCCAGAACTTAGGGTTTTTCTATTACCCAATGTCACTTCGTGTTAAAATGCTCCAAAAATATCCTGCCAAGATATACTTATTTTTCACATTTTAAAAAGTTCTTAATGTACTTACCAGACAAATAATGCTACTATGAGAATCTCAAGATTGTACTTTATGAAGTTAGAAAAGTCAAAGATCTAAAACATAATAAAATCTATGCTGCAATAACAAACAGAATGTTTAGGTATGTCTTACTTGACACATTCTGCATACCTTACAAATTCTTTTTTAATTAAAAAAATGTATACATTGCAATAGTAAACTGCTATGAAATTATAAGTTAAGTAGTAACTATGTAACTTTCTGGGTAATGACTAGGGCTAGAATCTACAATTTAAAACACTTGTAAAGAAGAAGAATTTAAAAATCACAGTAGTAGGGGAACCCCATGATTGCCTCATCCCTCAAATAAAGCTAGATAAATATCATATCATCCTGAACACCCAACAAAATAATATGAGGACTGAGAGTACAAATGACACAACTAGATGGAAAAAGAGGTCACAACATGGAAGGTAAGAGGTGCTAAGACATTAACTGGGGAAGAAAAAAAATCATGAGTGTTGCAAAGGAGAGGGAGGTCTGATCATGATGGAGGAGAGAAAGAGAGAAAGGGATCAGGGAGAGAGAGAGAGTGCGTACAGGGTATTACAAAAAAAAAGAAAAATACTTCTACAAAAACACTGATTAGGAAAATGGGAGAGATGGATTTTCATGAGGTTTTACAATGAACAGAGCTCAAAGACTAACCTTTAAAAGTCCACACAGTGGCCAGGGTAGAGACCAGCAGGCATAGAGGTTCTCCTGTGGAGGAGGACAGAAGCCGGGGAGTGAACAGTGTGTTCTAAGGATGTCCTAGGATACACTGAGAGGGACACTTCCTCTTTTGGAGTGCATTTGGGTGAGGTGGCACTGCCTCTTAGGAGACAAAACTGCCTACAGTCACCATTGAGCTGCCCTGTTCATTACCATACAGGCTAAGACATCTGCTAAGTGCAGCTAACCTGATTGTCAGCTTTTTGGTGTCCTTTACTCTAAAACTCCAAGCTGCAGTGCATGTTCTGCGTGCACTATCCTTTTGAGACAAAGAACTACCAGGCCCAACTCAACAAAATACTCCCGCAGAATATCAGGATGGGTACACACCACTATGAGTCCCTAAAATTTGAGGTCCTGAAACTCAGCTAGTGTGCCTGACATAAAATGCAGGTGCACTGTGCTGCTAGGTGGGCAGACGGCCCAGACACAGACAGGGTGAGGGTAGGGATCTGGGGAACACCCGGACACAGGAGGGGAAAGTTTTGGCTCTTCTGTGAGGGCTTCCCAGACAGTGGTGGGCACAAACTCTCTCTCCATGGGATGAGAGAGGACAGGCACCATTTTTCTCCCCCACGCAGCATCATGGTGGACTTCAGTAGCCAGCACAGCATCTACAGCCGTTTACACCAACCTGCTGCCCATGCACTCTGCAGGTGCTTCTTTACTAAGGCAAGTGTGCCTGAGACCCAAAGCAGTAGCAGGAACCTCCCACAGAAGACCAAAATCCCACTCACACCAACTCTACTGACCACAGAGTGCTGCAAACTTTAGTTCTAGTGGAAATAGCATCTAGTCTTTTTTAACAGGCAGAACAAAGCACACTTAGTTAAAATTCACCACACAGTGGACAAGCTCTAAATGTTCTTCACTGCAGGCAAAGTGAAAATATTCAGAGGGCTGACCTGAGGAAAAAAGCAGCCAAAACACAAGAGAAGAGTACACACAGAATACAGCAGAAACACTTACTGAAGCAGCAGGCTGTGGACAGTATATGACCTCTTCTTAACAAAGCCAATACTCTTAGCAGCAGAAAACATAACAGCCTTCCCTAAAATATAGAAGAATACAGAGACTTAGGGAAAATACCAAGATTGGAGAATTCATCCAAAAGAAAGAACAAGAAAGGGTCACAGCCAGAGAACTAATTGAAACAGATACAAGTAATATGCCTGAACCAGAATTTAAAATAATAATTGTAAGGATAACAGCTAGATTTAAGAAAAGCATAGAAGGCAATGGAGAGGCACTTATGATAGAGATAACACACTTAGGATAAAATAAAAAAATTCTGTAACTGAGATGTGAAACCAATTGGTTATAATGATCACAAGAATGATCAAAAGAAACAATGGAATGAAGTAAGTGAAATAGAAGATAAAATTATGGAAAATAATGAAGCTGAAAAGAAGAGGGGAATAAGAATATTGGATCATGAAGGTAGACTTAGGGTACTCAGCAACACCATAAAGCATAACATTTCTATAATAGGAGTCCTAGAAGAAGAAAAGAGGGAAAATGGGGCAGAAGATTTATTTGAGCAGATTCCAACTGCAAACATACCTAAAGTGTGGAAGTAAATAGAGATCCACATACAGGAGGCACAGAGAACTCGATCAAAATCAATAAAAGCAGGCCAACACCTGGACATGTTGTAGTAAAGTTTGCAAAATACAGAGATAAGAAAAATATCCAAAAGGCAGCAAAGGAATAGAAATCCCTAACTTACAAGGGAAAACAAATAAGATTAACAACAGGTCTCTCCACAGGAAATTGGCAAACCAGAAGGGAGTGACATGATACATTCAATGTGCTGAATGGGAAAAAATGTGTAGCCAAAAATGTTTTATCCACCAAGACTTTCATTAGGAATAAGAGAGATAAACAGTTTCCTAGACAAACAAAAGCTAAAGGAGTTTGTGACCATTAAACAAGCCCTGCAAAAAATACTAAAGGACACTCTTGGAGTGGGAAAGAAAGACCAAAAGCAACAAAGACAAGAAAGGAACAGAGAAAATCTCCAGAAAGAGCACAAAGCAAATAATAAAATGTGAATAAAATTCACATCTATCAATAATCACTGTGAATATGGATTAATAGTTCAATCAAAAGATAAGTTCTGCAGGGAGACAAGATGATTGAAGAGTAGGGGACCTCCTTACATCTTGTCCCTTAAATTTAACTAGATAATTATCCAATCATTGTGAACACTTATGAATTCAATCTGATTTGTTAGAAAAAATATTTGGAATTCTACAAATAAAAAAGTGAACATTTTTTGGAATGTAGGAGGTACAGAGAAGTGAATCTGAGGGGAATATATAATAAGACAAGCGTGGGGCGCCTGGGTGGCTCAGTGGGTTAAAGCCTCTACCTTCGGCTCAGGTCATGATCCCAGGGTCCTGGGATCGATCCCTGCATCAGGCTCTCTGCTCAGCAGGGAGCTTGCTTCCCTTCCTCTCTCTGCCTGTCTCTCTGCCTGCTTGTGATCTCTGTCTGTCAAATAAATAAATAAAATCTTAAAAAAAAAAGACAATCGTATGAGGGGAGGGAGGCTCTGTAAGTCAGCTATGGGAAATTGATAATAGCCCTGGAGCTCAAAATCAGAACCTTCAGGAATCTGCTTCAGTGAAAGACATCCCTGTCTGAAAGGCGCTCAGATAGTGAAGCAGTGATGAATTCTACATAAGACAGTGTGGTCTCAGGATCCCCAGGGTCACAGAAAGAACTGGGGTACCTGAGTGATCAGAGTTCCTGAGCATTGGAGCAGGAAACTGACAATGGTCAGCAAGCCTATAAGAGGGCTCAACTCAGTTTGCCTTAAACTGCCAACTGCAGCTTGGTCTGGCAACAGCTATCTGTGCGGGGTTCCTGCAAAAGGTACAAACATGGTGACCCTCCCACTTCCCCAGGGAGGATTGGTATAGGTTGCACTGCAGGAATCTGTAGAGCTTGGCACACACAAAAGTGAAGATCACTTATCCCTGAGGGTTTATTGATGGTACCAAAATTTTTCAGCTCTGGGGCTAGAGATCCATTACCATTTTTATTTTCATCCTAAAGAGGAACAGAAAATCTTTAGGAAACAAAAGCCTCATAGGGGAACCTGAAGCAGCATACACTGAGCCTGGCCCCATGGCAAGGGGTGGTATAAATCTTCCCAGGCAAAGACACCCAAGAATGATCACAGCAAGACACTCCCCCAAAAGACCAGTTAGAATAACAAGGAATCAACAAGATTATGGAGCACACAGGACAGTAAAAGTCAAGTGCTAGGGGAAAGTAACAAATAGAATTCAAAAGAATTTTCTCATAATTTGTTTCCCTTTCACGTTAAGATTTCCTTTTCTTTCTTTTTTCTATTTTTTTATTCCTTTTCAAATAGTTTCTTATTTTATCAACTCTTTGTATATAAGTCTATTTTAACTTCCACTTTTTTACATTTGCATTTTATAGATGTATCTTTCATTTTTGGCTTCCTTTCCCTGTATCCAATTTTATTCGTGTGTGTGTATGTATATGTAAGTTTTGCTTTATTTACAATTTTGGGATTTAGTGTATACTAACTAAGGCCAAAATACACCCAAGATCAAGAGGATCAATCTGTTTTGCCCAACTGGAAGATTACATTCTCTTTTTCCCCTCCTTTTTTCCTTTTATTTTCTGTTTTGGTTTCTGATCTCTTCAGATTTATTTATGTGTATTTCCCGGGGTTGTGATTTTTTTTAATTTTCCTCTCAAGTTCATCCATTCTTCACTGGGCAAAATGACTAGAAGGAGGAATTCACAACAAAAGGAAGAACCAGAGGTAATGTTCTCTGGCACTGATCTAATCAACATGGATGTAAGTAATACATCAGAACTATAATTCAGAATAACAATTAAAAAGTTACTATCTGGGCTTGAAGAAAGAATAAAATATATTAGAGAATCTGTTAGTGCAGAAATAAAATCTAATCAGGCTGAAATTACAAATGCTTTAATTGAGATGCAATCTAAATTGGATGCTTTAACACCTAGGGTAAATGAGGCAGAAGAGAGAATTAATGACATAGCAGACAAGTTGATTAAAAAAAGAAGGAAGCTGAGGAAAAGAGAAAAAAGTCAGAGATACCATAAAGCAAAACAATATTAGAATTACTGGGGTCCAGTCGAAGAAGAGAGAGGAACAGAAGATATATTTGAGAAAATAATAATTGAGAAATTCCCTAATAAGGGGGAAGAAAATAGACATTCAAGGCAGAGAGGTATAGAGGACACCTCTTAAAAGCAATACAAATAGAACAACACCCTGACATATAATAGAAAAGCTTTCAAATTTCAGAGATAAAGAGAAAATCCTGAATGCATCCCAAGATGGGAGGTTCTTAACCCACAGGGATAAAAATATTAGGCTGGCGTTAAAAATGTCCCCAGGGACCTGGCAGGTCTGAAAGGGCTAGCATGACATATTCAGAGTACTACATGAAAAAAAAACATTAGACCAAGTATATTTTATCCAGTAAGGTTGTCATTCAGAATGGAAGGGGAGATTAAGAGCTTCAGTGAGAAACATAAACTAAAAAAATACATGACCACTTAACCAGCCATGCAAGAAATATTAAAGGGGATAGTCTAAGTGAAGAGAGGGCTCAAAACTAACATAGACCAGAAAGAAACAGAGAAAAACTACAGAAACAGGGACTTTACAGGTAATAAAATGGACCCAAATTCATATATTTCAATAGTTATCTGAACATAAATGGGCTAAATGCCCCAATAAAAAGCACAGGTAATCAGATTGGATAAAAAAGCAAGACCCATCCACATGCTGTCTATAAGAGATTCACTGTAGATCTAAAGACACCTCCAAACTGAAAGTGAGGGGGTAGAGAACAATTTATGATGATAATAGACCTCAAAAGAAAGCTGGGATAGCAATCCTCATGTGAGACAAGTTAGATTTTTAAACTAAAGACTGTGGTAAGGGATGAAAAGGTACACTTAGAGGGTTTATCCTACAAGAAGAGCTTAAAATTATTAATACTTATCCTTCCAACTTGGGAGCAGCCAATTATATAAACAAATTAATAGTCAAGTCAAAGAAATAAATTGATAATAATACAATAAGAGTAGGGGACTTCAACAATCCACTCACAGTAATGGACAGATTATCTAAGCAGAAGACCAACAAGTAAACAAGGTCTTTGAATGACACACAGGACCAGATGGATTTCACAAATATACACAGAGAATTCCAAGCTAAAGCAAAAGAACACATATTCTTCTTGAATGCACGTGGAATATACTCCAGAATAGATCACATACTGAGTCACAAATCAGGTCTCAACATATACCAAAAAACTGGTATTATATCCTGTATATTTTTCAGAACACAGTGCTTTGAAACTTGAACTCAAGTACAAGATGAAATTTGAAAAGAAATCTAACGTTGGAGGTTAAAGAGAATCCTACTACAAGATGAATGTGTCAACCAGGAAATTAAAAAATTTTAAAAAGTCATGGAAACAGATGAAAATGAAAACACAACTATTCAAAACTTTTGGGATACAGCAAAAGTGGGCCAAAGAGGAAATACATAGCAATAAAGGAATTTCTAAAAAAAAAAAAAATAGAAAACTCTCAAATACACAAGCTAAATTTACATTGAAAGGGGCTGGAGAAAGAACTGTAAAAAAGAAAAGTATAAACCAAGAAGGAGAAGAGAAATTATGAAGAATAGAGTAGAAATCAATGAAATAGAGACTAGAAAAACAGTCAAACAGATGAATGAAACTTCACATTGGTTCTTTGAAAGAATTGTTGAGATTGATAAACCCCTAGACAGACTTATCCAAAAGAAAAGAGAAAGGCCCCAAATTAATAAAATAATGAATGAATGAAGGGACATCATGACAAACAACAAAGAAATACAATTTTAAGAATATATGAGCAACTATATGCCAACAAATTAGGCAATCTGGAAGAAATGCATGCATTCCTGGAAATTTATAAACTACCAAGTCTGAAACAGAAAGAAATAGAAAACTTGATCATACCTATAACCAGCAAGGAAATTGAAGCAGTAATAAAAAATCTCCCAACAAAAAACAGTCCAGGGCCAGATGCTTCCCAAGGGAATTCCACCAAACATTTAAATTAAGAACTAGTACTTATTCTTCTGAATCTGTTTCAAATAACAGAAATGGAAGGAAACTTTCAAACTTTTTCTATGAGGCCAGTTTTAACCTAATTCCAAAACAAGACAAAGACCTTATCAAAAAGGAAAACTACAGGAGTGCCTGGGTGGCTCAGTGGGTTAAAGCCTCTGCTTTCGGCTCAGGTCATGATCCCAGAGTCCTGGGATCAAGCCCCACATTGGGCTCTCCGCTCAGCAGGAAGGCTGCTACTCTTCCTCTCTCTCTGCCTACCTCTGCCTACTTGTGATCTCTATCTGTCAAATAAACAAATAAAATCTTTAAAAAAAAAAAAAGGAAAACTACAGCCTCCTATCCCTGATGAACATGGATGCCAAAATACTCAACAAGATTCTAGCAAATAGGATTCAAGAGTACATTAAAAGCAATATTTTCCATGAGCAGGTGGGTTTAGTTCCTGGGATACAAAGGTACTTCTGCATTCATAATCCAATCAATGTGACAGATTACATTAACAAAAGAAGAGACAAAAATAATATGATCCTCTCAATTGATGCAGAAAAAGCATTAAAAAAATACAACATCCTTCTTGATTAAAACTCTTCAAAATATAGGGATAAAGGGAACATATCTCAATGTCAAAGAAACCATCTACAAAAAGCCCACAACAAATGTTATTCTCAATGGTGAAGAATTGAGAGTTTTTCTCTTAGAACATGACAGGGATGCCCAGTCTCACCACTTTGGTTCAACATAGTACTAGAAGTTCTAGCCTCAGCAATCAGACAATAAAAAGAAATAAAAGGCATTCAAATCAGCAAAGAAGTCAAACTCTCTCTCTTCACAGATGACATGGCAATTTATGTGGAAAACCAAGAGACTGCACCCCTAAATTATTAGAACTTATACAGCAATTCAGCAACATGGCATGCTATAACATAAATAATGCACAGTAATCAGTTACATTTCTATACAGTAACAATGATACAGTATAAAAAGCAACTAAAGAATCAATTTCCTTTTTTAAGATTTTATTTATTTATTTGACAAAGAGAGACACAGCGAGAGAGAGAACAGAAGCAGAGGAAGTGGGAGGGAAAGAAGCAGGCTTCCCACGGAGCAGGTAGCCCAATGTGGGGCTCGATCCCAGGATGCTGGGACCATGACCTGAGCTGAAGGCAGACACTTAAGGACTGAGCCACCCAGGTGCTCCAGGAATCAATTTAATTAACAATTGCACCAAACCATTAAATACCAAGGAACAAACATAAACAAAGAGGTAAAAAACTTTACTCTAAAATTACAGAACACTAAGGAATGAAATTGAGGAGTGCAAAAAGAAATGAAAAAAAATTCCATGCTCATGAATTGGAAGAATAAATATTGTTTAAATGTCTATGATGCCCAAAGCAATCTACACTTTCAATGCAATCACTATCAAAATACCATTGACTTTTTTCACAGAGCTGGAACAAACAATTCTAAAATTTGTATGGAATCAGAAAAGACCCTAAATCATCAGGGGGATGTTGAAAAAGAAAACCAAAGTGGGGAGTGGGGTGGTGGGGTGGGTGGGGTGGGACATCATAATGCCTGGCTTCAAGCTGTATTACATAGCTGTGATCACCAAGATAGCATGGTACTGGCACAAAAACAGACACATAGATCAATGGGACAGAATAGATAACCCAGAAATGGACCCTCAATTCTAGGGTCAACTAATCTTTGAGAAAGGAGGAAGGAATATATAATGCAAAAAGGACAGTCTTTTCAATAAATGGTGCTGGAAAAATTGGACAGTCACATGCAGAAGATGAAAATGGACCATTCTCTTATACCATATAGAAAGATGAACTGAAAATGGATGAAACACCTCAATGTGAGACAGGAATCCAGCAGAGTCCTAAAGGATAACATATGCACTTCTTCCATGATACATATCTAAAGGCAAGAGAAACAAAAGCAAAAATGAACTTTAGGGACTTCTACATGACAAAGCCTTCCACACAGCAAAGGAAACAGTCACCAACTCTAAGAGGCTACCCACTTCATCTAGATCAAAAGCTTTTGTACAGCCAAGGAAATAGTCAACAAAACCAGAAGAAAACTGTCAGAATGGGAGAAGATATTTGCAAATGACACTACAGATAAAGGGCTAGTACCCAAGATCTATAAAGAACTTCTCAAACTCAGCACCTCCAAAAAAACAAATAATCCAGTCTAGAAATGGTGAAAAGATATGAACATACACTTCTCTGAAGAAGATATAGAAATGGCTAACAGACAAATGAAAAAATGTTTAACATCACTAGTGATCAGAGAAATACAAATCAAAACCACAAGGAGATACCACCACACACCAGTTAGAATGGTAAAAATTAACAGGACAAAAACAAATGTTGGTGAGGTTCTGGAAAAAGAGGATCCATCTTACACTACTGGTGGAATGAAAGCTGGCACAGCCACTCTGGAAAACAGTATGGAAGTTCCTCAAGACATTAAAAATAAAGTTAATCTATGACCCAGCAATTGCACTACTGGGTATTTACCCCAAAGATACAGATGTAGTTAAAAGAAGGGTAACATGCACCCCAATGGTCACAGCAGCCATGTCCACAATAGCCAAACTGTGGAAGGAGCTGAGATGCCCTTCAACAGATGAATGGATAAAGAAGATGTGGTTCATATATACAATGGACTATTACTCAGCCATCAGAAAGGATAAATGACTACCATTTGCATTGACATGGATGGAACTGGAGGGGATTATGCTAAGTGAAATAAATCAAGCAGAGAAAGAAAATTATCATATGGTTTCACTCATATGTGGAATATAAGGAATAGCACAGAGAACCATAGGAGAAGGGAGGGAAAACTAAATGGGAAAAATTCAGAGATGGAGACATACCATGAGAGACTCTGGACTTGGGGAAACAAACAGGGTTGCAGAAGTGGGGGTGGGGGGCATGGGGTAATAGGAGGTGGTTATTAAGGAGGGCATGTGTTGGGATGAGCACTGGGCATTATACACAACTAATGAATCATTGAACAATACATCAAAAACTAAATGTTGGCTAGTTGAACATAATAAAAACAAAAACAAAAAAAACTAGGTGATGAGTCTTTGAAAGAATTAGTAAAAGTGATATATATCTATCCAGAGTTATCAAAAAGAAAAGTGAAATTACCCAACTCATGCAGCCAAATTTCTTTTGATTTTGCATGGAGTACTCATGAGCCATATCTGATTATTACTCGTGAATATTTGATGTGTGTCTTTTTTATGATTTTTAAAAATATATATATATTTATTAGAATGACAGAGATAGAGTGTGCACATGTGTGAGAGAGCATGAGTGTGGGAAGAAGGGCAGAGGAAGAGGAAAACAAGCTGACTCCTTACTGAGTATCATGCCTGATGTTGGGCTTAGTCCCAGGACCCTGAGATCATGATCTGAGCCAAAATTTAAGAGTTTGCCATGCATAAAATTTTTATCTTTATAATAAATAACTTGATTTGAAGTTGTACCTTCTTGTTGTTTGGCACTCCCCATATAGTGATTTGGCAATAATTCTCACCTACTTTGCAAGTTTTCCTATACCTACTCCCTTTATTTTTTCCCCTCTACTATCAGATGTCATCTAATATTTGTCATATGTAACATGGTATTTTTATTCATCAGACCTTGACTGTTGGTTGCTTTTTTTTCCCCCTTTTTTACTCTTTTCTCTTCACTGTGCAATTTCTAAGTTTCATTTTGGTGAAACTAAAAGAAAAGTAGACAAATGCTATTTTTTTTTAAGTACAGCCCAACCGTAGATTTTTTAAAAAAATAATAACTATAAAAATGATTTGATTTTATTTTAAGTTACTTATTTTAAAGAGAGGGCACAAGTGTGAGGGGCAGAGGGAGAAAGAGAGAATCCCAAGCTAACTCTGTGCTGAGTATGGATACTGACGCTGGGCTCAATCTCATGATCCTGAGATCACTGTTGCGGGATTTCTTTTCCTTTGGTGCCCACAGTTCTTCCTCATGCCCCACTTCAAACAAAGAAGGGGTAGATCAGAGTGGTGGGCAGGAAAGCGAAGTTTATTGAGTGATAGCAGAAAGTTCCCAAAGAGGAAGGGACCTGAGAGAAATGACACCAGAGTTTCTAAGTCTAGGGGTTTTTATGCCTTCATTGCTGGGCTGTTTTTTTTTTTTTAAGATTTTATTTATTTATTTGACAGACAGAGACCACAAGTTTGCAGAGAGGCAGGCAGAGAGAGAGAGAGAGAGAGAGAGAGAGAGAGAGAGAGAACGGAAGAATCAGGCTCCCCACTGAGCAGAGAGCCCTATGCAGAACTCATCCCAGGACCCTGGGACCATGACCTGAGCCAAAGGCAGAGGCTTTAACCCACTGAGCCACCCAGGCACCCTGGTGGGCTGTTTTAATCTGATCAACCCTCCCTGTACCTATAATCCAATCAGGTTTTGTCATCTATTTGTCACATGGGAAAGGGTGGAGTGATCTTTATAAAATCCTTTCAAGGGTGGTTTCCTCTTAGAGCATGGAGGAGTGGGGGCATCCTGTCCCAGTCTGCCTTTCTTACAACTATCCACCTTCGAGCTGAACTGAAACCAAGAGTCAGGCTCTTAAACTGACTGCATCACACAGGTTCCACAAAAATGATTTTAAAGAAAGTGAAAATAGCTGTCTTTATACACCATTTATTAGACTATGAATTTAGTCCATTTATTCACTTTCACCATCACAATATAAAGTGTTGAAGTATGAGCAAGTTCTAATAATTAAAAAAATGCTGTATCTCTGTAAACAGATTTTGTATGTAGCATCTAATACTGTAATTTTGGCTACTAGACATTTAATAAATCTGTCATAATATTTTTACCAGTCTGCAAAACAATTTGCCAGTAACTTTTCTCTCTCAGACACACGAAATCAAAATAATATCAATAATAAATAATAAATGAATTAATTAAACATACCTTCAATAAATATTCATTAAGCATCTATGGTATGTTAGTGAGTAAAAACAGAAAAATAAAGAAGACATTGTCACTCTCTTATAGGAGCTCACAATCCTGAGTCTAGGAATGGATAAAATGTGCTCATATATGCATAAGATAAAAATAACTAAGCTCCTTATAGCCATTTTCTGGAATACTTACTGACTAGATAGCTAAAAATTGTCTTCATCAACTCAAGTAATTAATAGGAATCAGAAGTTCAGCAATAGCTAACAACACTGAAGATTAAAAGAAGTTATTATGGAAGACAAAAGGAAGAAATAGGAAGAAAATGCTACAACCTCTAGGTCTTCGGTGTTGAAAGAGCCATAAAGCCAGCCTCTGCTTATTACAAATGCAAGAGAAATGTAGGTAAAAGTAAATGTCCTTACAACTTGTAGCCCATTGATATATACCTGAGACAGACAGTGTGACATTTCTCAAGGAATTCACAACTCCATTAATGTTAATGCTTTGTTACAGGCAAAAAGCAATCTCAGCTTGACAATAGCCAGACCTCCTGGATCCAGTAAGTCTTATTTAATATGCAGAAATCCCTTTAGAGATTTCCATCATCTCTACCCCCACCTTAAAAGTATATAATCTATAACCCCACACTTAAAAATATTTAATCAATCACTCCTTACAATCAGTCCTGCCCCAGTGCTATAAAAAAAAAAAAAGACTTTTTGCACCAAACACTTCTCAAGAATTATTTCTTGACAGTTCAAGAAATAATTCTTGAGAAGTGTTTGGTGCAAAAAGACAGTTCATTCAGCAGCCCCACATCATATTTCTGGTGCCCAACATGAAGCCCTTCTTCTCAGGACCTGGATGCTCAGTAAAAAGTTGGTGAGAGTACCTTTTTTTCCCTTTTACTTTCACTTCAAGAACTTCTCAAGAAGTAGTCATTATATTTCTTTAATTTAATTTATTTTTTCTTCAGTGATCCATAATTCATTGTTTATGCACTACATCCAGTGCTTCCTGCAATATGTGTCCTCCTTAATACCCACTGACAGGTTTACCCAACCCCCCAACCCTCTCCCCTCCAAAACCCTCAGTTTGTTTCTCAGAGTCCACTGTCCCTCATTGTTTGTCTCCCCCTCCGATTTCCCCCAACTCACTTCTCCCCATGTCCTCTGTGTTATTCCTTATGCTCCACAAGTAAGTGAAACCATATGATGATTGACTCCCTCTGCTTGACTTATTTCACTCAGCATAATCTCTTCCAGTCCTGTCCATGTTGATTCAAAAGTTGGGTATTCATCCTTTCTGATGGAGGCAAAATACTCCATTGTATATATGGACCATATCTTCTTTATCCATTCGTCCAATGAAGGGCATCTTGGTTCTTTCCACAGTTTGGCGACTAAGGCTATTGCTGCTATGAACATTGGGGTACAGATGGCCCTTCTTTTCACTACATCTGTATCATTGGGGTAAATACCCAGTAGTGCAATTGCAGGGTCATAGGGAAGCTCTATTTTTAATTTCTTAAGGAATCTCTAGATATGGACCTTCAACTCTATGGTCAAATAATCTTCAACAAAGCAGGAAAAAATATCCAGTGGAAAAAAGACGATCTCTTCAATAAATGGTGCTGGGAAAATTGGAGAGCTTTGCATAGAAGAATGAAACTCAACCATTCTCTTAGAGCATACACAAAGATAAACTCGAAGTGGATAAGAGATCTCAATGTGAGACAGGAATCCATCAAAATCCTAGAGGAGAAAATAGGCAGTAACCTCTTCAACATCGGCCATAGCAACTTCTTCCAAGACATGTCTCCAAAGGGAAATGAAACAAAAGTGAAAATTAACTTTTGGGACTTCATCAACATAAAAAGCTTCTGCACAGCAAAGGAACAATCAACAAAACAAAAAGGCGACCCACTGAATGGGAGAAGATATTCGCAAATGACACTACAGACAAAAGGCTGGTATCCAAGATCTATAAAGAACTCCTCAAACTCAACACACACAAAACAGGTAATCATGTCAACAAATGGGGAGAAGACATGAACAGACACTTCTCCAAAGAAGACATACAAATGGCTAACAGACACATGAAAATAATGTTCATCATCATTAGCCATCAGGGAGATTCACATCAAAAACAAATTGAGATACCACCTTACACCAGTTAGAATGGCCAAAATCAACAGGGTCGTAAACAACAAGTGTTGGAGAGGATGTGGAGAAAGGGAAACCCTCTTACACTGTTGGTGGGAATGCAAGTTGGTGCAGCCACTTTGGAAACAGTGTGGAGATTCAAGAAGTACAGTCTTAATTGGAAGATGTTCATATTGATTGCTCAGGATGCAATCCTCTAGCCTGTGGCTGCTCTATGGAGAGGAATAAAAGCCTGCCTTTTGATTGGAAGCTAGTACCCTGACTGGAATGGTAATAACACCCAGAAGCTTGATGTCCTCCCTTATTCCTATTCTTACAGAAAGTTCTTTCTTGGGCACAAGACAGCCACCTAAGTCACTAGGACAGTTGTCAATCTTAAGACTCCTATGTAGGGTTTCCTCCTTGTTGGTCTAATGTGATCCCTTCTACATCTCTGGTCTAGCCAATCCTGGCCAGAATTCCACTGGGAGCCAGCCAAAATTTGTCCCTGATTGAATTAAAACCCAACCATGGACCTGTCCTAGGGAAGTTGACTGTAAAGTCTACGTGTGTCAAAATGTCCCTTACACAATCTATCTTTACTATTCTTCATCAATGTTCCCTACTGACTACTTAAATTGCAACATTAGATATTTCTCCCTGAAAATTCTTAGCATCTCCATGGGTTAAAAATGGTAGGTTCTGGGCAGGCTCTTTTGACCCATTCACTGGCACCCATTTGTAGTCTAGAATGCAATGGAGAAGCAAAAGTATGCCAAGATCCTTTCAGTAAACAATCAATGCTCAAAATGGTTTTTGAGGGACACATTGTTTCTTTGAATCCTTGACATTATCTTGCCACCCAGGAGCTGGGGTGGGAGGGATTTGGATAATGAACCTTCCAGGTTTCTTCAGTCCCCAAGGACTATCCCTTGAGATAACTTTTAATCCCCTGGAACCAGTTTGGATTGAAGGATAGAAAGAGAAAAAAAAATTAAAGACTCATTTTCTTCTACAATAATGCATAACCTCAGTACTGCTTAGGAGACATGGAAAAATGGCCCATTAACAGGTCTGTAACTTCAAGTTAACTAAACCTCAACTTCACTATTTCTGCCAAGATCCTGTACATGCCTCTTTTTCCTGTTACTTGCCTCATCTTTGTTGCTTCTTCTTTTGTGTGTCATATCTGAATTATATCTTGAGAAGATTAGATGAATGTTGCCTGACTCTAATTGTATGTAGGGGCTTCCTCTTCATTCATTTCCTGGGTTGATGGTTATGATAATTGGAGCCAATTGTCTGATAGTCTACTTTGGAACACAGACTTTATGGAATATGCCAAAGCAGCTGTCAAAACTCCTTCTGTTTGGGAGAAGTTCCTTGCCATCTCTGGCCCAACATGAACTGCCTATGTCACTTTCTGTTGGTGGAAAGAATATATCTGTTCATCTGTCTAAGCTGATGAGTTTTAGGACTAGGAGTCCACTTTCTCTGCCCTCCAGGCCTTTGTCCCACCTCCAGCCTTACTGGTGGTATCTTAGTTCTTCTGCCTCCCCCTCCTCCTGTTTCTACACCACCACGGGTAAAGCTTGCATAACTGACTACTATATGATCCTCCCTGCCTCATGTACCCTTGGCTTCTGCTCCTCTTACTCTTGTTAACAAGGAGCAAAGAGAACCCCTTCCTGAACTTACACCATCCACTTTATTTGCCCCCTGGAGCCCCAGGTAAAAGAAAAAAAATTGACAGTGGGGGACAAATTGATTAAATTTTAAGTGGACCCAGGTAAAACATATTCATTATTTACACTACTTTAAGTTTGTTAGTTTAATTTAGGCTTCTATTCAGAGTTACCAGCATTAAATATAAAACATTTATTCTAGCAAGGATTGCTGAAGGTTGAATAAGCTTATGTTACCTCTGTTGCAATTTGTCAGCAAAAAGATGACTTGAAATGATGGTTAATCTTGTCTGTCTCAAAGTTTTCATGGGTAATTGTTTTGTTTTGTTTTGTTTTTTAAAGTCAGTGAATAACTAAAAAAAGGTGTATAGCTTTCAAAACATTTGGTAGTCTACAACTGTAAGTTTTGCTTGGATGATAAAATGGATTGAATTCATTGAATATCTAAGTCTTTTCCAAGTAAGATAAAATAAAGCATTGATTGTTGAATGTAGGTTTGTACTTTTGGTGTCTTTATTGCAGCAAAACTGATGATACTTGGGTATGTTAGTAAACATGCTTTATACCTTATTGAAAGATTGTACTATGCAGGGGAGTCTAGGTGGCTCAGCTGGTTAAGTGTCTGACTTCAGATCAGGTGGTGATCTCGGGGTCCTGTGATCAAGTCCCATATCCAGCTCCCTGATCATTGGGGAGTTTTCTTGTCCCTCTCCCTTTGCCCCTCCCCTAATTCATACTCTGTCTCTCGAATAAATAAAATCCTTAAAAAAATGATTGTAGCATGGAAAAATATACCTTTTTTTAAAATTAGGAGATGTATTTATAAGTTTCATATCCAAAGAATTCTGGTGTAACAAGCAGTTCAAAATTTGTCACTACTTAACTTTCACAAGTAAAAGTTCTCATAGATGTAATTGAGATGGCTAGAAATGGTATGGGAAACAATTCTGTATGTAGAAAGTTAGGTAATATATGAGAAAGATATAAGGAATGGTAATACACATTGCTGAGGTAAAAGAAATTTTGTACTAAAATGAGACCAGTTATTTGGAGAGAAAGGGCTTACAAACAAAACAAAACAAAAGAAAACACCACCACCACCAACAACAAAAAACCTGAATGAAAAAGTTGAAGTTTTGTGATGGGAAATCTTTGGAAAGGAATTTTATATATGGTCAAGACTGTTACAAGATTTCTTTTCCTTTAATGTCAGCAGTTCTTTGTCATGCCACTTCAAAGAATGAAGACTTAGAGCAGATGATGTAGTGTGGTGGGCAGCAAAGCAAAGTTTATTGAGTGATAGTACAAAGTTCCTGAAGAGAGAGGAGATCCAAGATGGTTGGCACAGGAGTTTCTAAGTCTGGTGATTTTTATGAGAATGTTGGTGGGCTGTTTCAATCTGATTAACCCACCATGTGACTGTCACCTAATCAGGTTTTTGTCCACACACTCATCTGCCTATCAAGTAGTTATTCACGAGGGAATGGGTGGTGGGCTCCTTCAAGGGTGGTGTAAAATCCTTTTAAGGGTAATTTCCTCTTAGGGCGGGTGTTGGGGGTGTAGCTTGTTCTTGACTGGCTTTCTTCCAACTATCCTTCATTATGAGGGTGAAATGAATGGATTTTTTAAAGTACACTGCTATATGATTGAAATTCTGCTTTTCTCCCTGTTTTTTTAAATTGTGTTATGTTAGTCACCATACAATACATCATTAGTTTTTTATGTAGTCTTCCAAGATTGTTTCCATATAAAACACAGTGCTCCATGCAATGCATGCCCTCCTTAATACCCACCACTACACTCACACATTAACACACCACCTCCCCTCTAAAAACTTCAGTTTGTTTCTCAGATTCCATAGCCTCTCATGATTCATCTCCCCCGTGATTTCCCCCTTCGCTTTTCCTTTCCTTCTCCTAACGTCTTCCATGCTATTCCTTATGTTCCACAAGTAAGTGAAACTATATGATAATTGACTTTCTCCGCTTGACTTATTTCACTCAGCATAATCTCCTCCAGTTCCATCCATGTTGATGCAAAAGTTGGGTGTGCATCATTTCTGATGGCTGAGTAATATTCCATTGTGGAATATGCCATTGTGGAATATTCCTTTATGGACCATATCTTCTTTATCCATTCATCTGTTGAAGGACATCTAGGCTCTATCCACAGATTGGCTATTGTGGACATTGCTGCTATGAACATTGGGGTACATATGACCCTTCTTTTCACTACATCTGTTATCTTTGGGGGAGATACCCAATAGTGCAATTGCTGTGTCATAGGGTAACTATGTTTTTAATTTTTTGAGGAATCTGTGCACTGTTTTCCAAAGTGGCTGCAACAACTTGCCTTCCCATTGACAGTGTAAGAGAGTTCCCCATTCTCCACATCCTCTCCGACATTTGTTGTTTCCTGCCTTGTTAATTTTTGCCATTCTAACTGGTGTAAGATGGTATCTCAATGTGGTATTGATCTCAATGTGGTATTGATTTGAATTTCCATGATGGCTAATGATGATGAACATTTTTTTATGTGTCTATTAGTCATTTCTATGTCTTCTTTGGAGAAGTGTTTGATTATGTGGTCTGCCCATTTTTTGACTCAAATATCTGCTTTTTGGGTATTGAGTTTGAGAAGTTCTTCATAGATCTTGGATACCAGCCTTTTGTCTGTAGTGTCATTTGCAAGTACCTTCTCCCATTCCGCTGGTTGCCTCTTTGTTTTGTTGACTGTTTCCTTTGCTGTGCTGAAGGTTTTTATCTTGATAAAGTTCATTTTCGCTTTGTTTCCCTAGTCTTTGGAGACCTGTCCTTTTTTAAAAGATCTTATTTATTTATTTGACAGAGATCACAAGCAGGCAGAGAGGCAGGCAGAGAGAGAGAGGGAGAATCAGGCTCCCCTCTGAGCAGAGAGCCCAATGCGGGGCTCAATCCCAGGACCCCAAGATCATGACCTGAGCTGAAGGCAGAGGCTTAACCCACTGAGCCACCCAGGCGCCTTTGGAGACCTGTCTTAAAAGAAGTTGCTGTGGCCAATGTCGAAGAGGTTACTGCCTATGTTCTCCTCTAGGATTTTGATGGATTCCTGTCTCACTTTGAGATCTTCCATGCATTTTGAGTTATCTTTGTGTATGGTGCAAAAAAATGGTCGAGTTTCATTCAACTATGCAAAGCTGTCCAATTTTCCCAGCACCATTTATTGAAGAGATTGTCTTTTTTCCACTGGATATTTTTTCTAGCTTTCTCAAAGATAATTTGACCATAGATTTGAGGGTGTATATCTGAGCCATCTACTCTGTTCCAATGGTCTATCTGTCTGTTTTGTGCCATACCATGCTGTCGTGGTAATTACAGCTTTGTAATAAAGTTTGAAATCAGGCAACTTGATGGCACCAGCTTTGTTTTTCTTTTTCAAGATTTCCTTAGCGATTCAGGGTCATTTCTGGTTAAATACAAATTTTAGGATTGTTTGTTCCAGCATTTTGAAAAATGGTGGTGGTATTTTGATCAGGATGACACTGAAAGTATAGATTGCTCTGAGCACCATAGACATTTTAAGAATGTTTATTCTTCTGATACATGAGCATGGAATGTTTTTCCATCTTTTTGTGTCTTCTTCAATTTCTTTCCTGAGTGTTCTGTAGTTCCTCGAGTATAGATCCTTCACCTCTTTGGTTAGGTTTATTCCAAGATATCTTATGGTTTTTGGTGCTATTGAAAAAGGAATCAATTCTCTAATTTCCCTTTCTAAAGTTTCATTGTTAGTGTATAAGAAAGCAACTAATTTCTATGCATTAACTTTTTATCCTTCCACATTACTGAATTCTGTATGAGTTCTAGTAATTTGGGGGTAGTCTTTTGGGTTTTCCACATAAAATATCATGTCTTCTGCAAAGAGAGAGAGTTTGAATTCCTCTTTGCCAATTTGAATACCTTTTATTTCTTTTTGTTATCTGAATGCTGTTGCTAGGACTTATAGTGTTATGTTGAACAATAGTGGTAAGAGTGGGCATCCTTTTCCTGTTCCTGGTCTCAGTGGGAAGGCTGTCAGCTTTTCCCCATTGAGAATGATATTCACTGTGGGTTCTATAAAGTTGAGGAATGTTCCCTCTCTGCCCATAATCTGAAGGGTTTTAATCAGAAAAGGATGTTGTATTTTGTCAAATGCTTGTTCTGCATCCATTGAGAGGACCATGTGGTTCTTCTTTCTTGTCTTATTGATTTGTTCTATCACACTGATTGATTTCTGAGTGTTGAACCACCACTGTATCCCAGGGATCAACCTGGTCATGATGGATAATCTTTTTAATATAAATCTCCTATTAGCTAGGATTAATGGGATCCTATTAGCGAGGATCTTGCTGAGACTCTTGGCATCCCTATTAATCAGGGATATTAATTTGAAATTCTCTTTTTTGATTGGGTCTTTGCCTGGTTTGGGGATCAAGGTGATGCTGGTCTCATAGAAAGAGTCTGGAAGTTTTCCTCGGTTTCTCTTTTTTGAAACAGTTTCAAGAGAATAGGTATTATTTATTCTTTGAATGTTTGGTAGAATTCCCCAGGGAATCCATCAGGTCCTGGACTCTTGTTTTTTGGGAAGTTTTGATCACTGCTTCAATCTCATTACTAGTTATTGGTCTATGCAGGTTGTCAATTTCTTCCTGTTTCAGTCTTGGAAGTTTATAGGTTTCCAGGAATGCATCCATTTCTTCTACGTTGCTTAACTTATTGGCATATAGCTGTTGATAATAATTTCTGATGATTATTTCTATTTCCTTGGTGTTAGTCATGATGTCTCCCACTTCAGTCATAATTTTATTAATTTGGATCCTTTCTCTTTTCTTTTGGATTAGTCTGGCCAGTGGTTTTTCAATCTTATTAATTCTTTCAAAGAACCAGCTTCAAGTTTCATTGATGTGTTCTAATGTATCTCTGGTTTGTAATTCATTGATCTCTGCTGTAATGATAATTTTTTCGCTTCTCGTATGTTGCATGGGCTTAATTTACTGTTGATTCTCCAGTTCTTTGTTTTGTGTTGGTTTTGTTTTGTTTTGTTTTGTTTCTTAAGTTTTAGTGAAGTAATCTCTGTACCCTACATGGAGCTCAAATTCACAACCCCGATTCTCCAGTTCTTTAAGATGTGAAGAGAGTTTGTGTATTCAGGATTTTTTAATTTTTTGAGTGAGGCTTGGATGGCTATGTATTTCCCCCTTAGGAATGACTTTACTGTATTCCATAGGTTTTGGACCAATATGACTTCATTCACATTGATTTCCATGAATTGTTTAAGTTCTTCTTTGATTCCCTGGTTGAGCTAAACATTCTTGAGCACGATGGATGGTCTTCAGCTTCCAAATGTTTAAATATCTTCCAAACATTTTCTTGTGGTTGAGTTGAAGTTTCAAAGCACTGTGGTCTGAGAATATGCACAGAATAACCTCAGTCTTTTACTATCAGTTGAAACCTGATTTGTGACCCAATATGTGGTCTATTCTGGGGAAAGTTCCATGTGCACTCGGAAGAAGGGATATTTTGTTGTTTTAGGATGGAATGTTCTGTATATATCTATGAGGTCCATCTGGTCCAATGTGTCATTCAAAGCTCTTGTTTGTTAATTTTCTGCTTAGATGACCTGTCTATTGCTGATAGTGGCATGTAAAGATCCCCTACAATTAACATATTCTTATCAATATGTCTCCTTATTCTCATTAACAGTTGGCTTATGTAGTTGGCTGCTCTCATGTTGGGGGCATAAATATTCACAATTCTTAAATCTTCTTGTTGGATAGACCCTTTAAGAATGATGCAGTGTCTTTCTGTATCTCTGACTATGGTCTTTAGCTTAAAATGCAACTTGTCTGGTAGGATAATCATTACCCCAACTTTCTTTTGAGCCCCGTTGGCATGAAAGATGGTTTTCCATCCCTTCACTTTCAGTCTGGATGTATCTTTAGTATGCGTCTCTTGTAGACAACTGCATATGGATGAGCTCTGTTTTTTTAACCAATTTGCAACCCTGTGCCATTATATGGGAGCATTTATGCTGCTCACATTGAGAGTGATTATAAAAATATGTTTTTATTGTCATCATGTTCCCCGTGAAGTCCTTGTTTCTATAGATTTTCACTTTAAATTTCTGTTGTATATCAATCTTGGGGTCTTCTTTTATAGAACCCCCCCTTAATATTTCTTGTAGTGCTGGCTTGTTGGTCACATAATCTTTTAGTTTTTGCCAGTCTTGGAAGCATTTTCTCTCTCCATCCATTCTGAATATCAGCCTTGCCAGATAACGTATTATTGGCTCCATGTTCTTCTCATTCAGTGCCCTGAATATGTCTTGCCAGCCTTTTCTGGCTTGCCAGGTTTCTGTGGACAGGTCTGATGTTAATCTGATGTTCCTCCCTCTGTACCTAAGGAATTTCTTCCCCCTAGATGCCCTTAAGATATTTTCTCTGAATTTATGATTCCTGATTTTCACAGTCACATGTCTGAAGGTCTTTCTACCCTCGTTGACCTTGGGGGGGGGTGCCCTCTCTGCCTCTAGGACATGAACAGTTGTTCCATTCCCCAGATTAGGGAAATTCTCAGGTAGGATTTGCTCAACTATATCTTCTGATCCTCTCTCTCTCTACACCCTCTCAGGGATCCCAATAATTCTGACCTTGGAATATTTTATGGCTTCATTTATTTCTCTAATTATGTGTTCATGGCTTCTAAGCTGTTTGTTCGAGGCCTCCTCCTGATCCTTTTTTCTATCCGTATGTCTTCTAGATCACTAATTCGATCATGTGCCTCATTTACCCAAGATGTTAAGAGTGTCTAGATTAGATTGAATCTCATTCATAACATTTTAAAATTCTGCCAGATCAGCTCTCACTTTGCCCTTAGTGAATCTATGTTGCCACTAATGGTTTTCTCAAATCTAGCCATTGTCTGGATAACTGTTACCCTGAATTCTGTTTCCAACATCTGCTTATATCCATATCCAATAGTTCTGTGGCAGAGGTCACAGTCTCTGAATTTTTCCTCTGTTAGGGGTTTCTTCTTCTAGTCATTCTGGTGAGAGATGGTTGAGGAAATGTACAGAGTCCAAACTCTTTTACTACAATCCAAGCAAGATGCACCTGTTTTATAGGGACTTTAGGTTTCTTAGCCTCTTGTTTTTTCTTTAGGGTTCTTGGCCTCTTGTTCTGTGTTCTGGGAGCAGAGCCTGCCATGCTGTTACTCAGGCAATCCTGTTTGGGCAGAATGGCCTTGCCCCTTGCGGTGGGGGATAGGCTCATTAAATACCGCATTTTGGGGGCTTTTGTTGACTGGTGGCTTCCCCTGGCAAGTTTCTGTGTCCTTTCCAAGAGTAAGTGCAGAAGTGACTGTGTCCAAACTTCTGTCCCAGAACAGAAAGATCACAGACTGTTCTCCAGAAAGCCCTCCAGGTCACACTGACTCTGTTTTTGTTGTGCTGCTAAAACTGCAGTGACCTGGGTTGTACACTCCACAGCAGCACTTCCAACCCTCCCTTCTAGGTTCAGGCATGTCTCTGCCTCTTGTGCTTCTAAAACCACCAGCCACCCCCAGTTCACATGTGAGCCCCTGCAGCTCCAGGTTTTAGCATGGGAGGCTGCCCTAAAGTCCTTTCCCCATGGCTACTAATCTGAAAGTCTGTGTCCGGGCCCCAGCATGGGACATTTTTGTGCTCCTGTGTTATTTCACCTTCCCAGCACTGGCGCTTACCATGGCTCCCAACTGCTTCTGTTTATCTTCTGATATCTGCCTGCAGAATCACAGCTCCCTGCTTCATAATTCAAAACTGGCCACCTTAGATATTCTGTTAGTATAGATCCTGATATAACTTCTTACATCTCAGGCTGATATTTTTGATGTTCAGAGTGGTTTGGCAGATATCCAGCTCAATTGAGGGGATGAGTTGAAATAGGGTACCCTACTCCTCTGCCATCTTGCCCCCCCCCAATCTGCTTTTCTCTCTGTTAAAAAAAAAATTTCCTGAATTATTTTGGCTGCTCTTGATAAAAAAATATAAAGTATTTTTTTTTCTCTTTTGTCTGCCCAGAAAACCAAAACTTTCATGTTTTGTTTTTATCAGGTCTTTGATTCCTTAAGTAAGTTATAATTTCTCAATATTAAAGGAGCTGAGTTTTACTAACAACTATGTCACTTCCTATAGAATCCATTATTGCCATCTCAACTAAATATGTGTTAATCTGATAATGATCTAATCCTACTTAGGCATGGAGCTTTAAAATTTTCTGAGGGATTTAACAAACTTCTGCAGATTTTAATTGTAAATAAAGCTTTTTGTTCTAATTAGGTTTCCCTATTTCATATGTTAAATTATTCTGGAAGCACAGGTAAACAATGATAAGACTTAATTTTTTGGGTAAATGCCATAATTATTTTAGAATTTATATGAATTTCCTAAAGTTTTAATAAGGCCATCTCTTGATATTCTGATTATTGAAGTATTATGGGTCACAGAAATAACTGGGTTCCTTATCAGCTATATTATAATGAAATCTCATATCAGATCTTTAACAATGCCCAATTTTCATTCTATCATTATTTATAGTTATTGTTCTGATACTCTTGCAGGACATGTTTTGTCCTCAAGGAGATTCATGAAGAGGACTTTTTAACAAATGTGGGATTTTTTTTATATGATTAACATTATAAAATTAAAATGGTTAATAATTTCTAGAACTAACAGAAAAACTGCATTCAAACAGAGTGAGAATTAATAACACTGAACTAAATGAATTGAGGAAGATGATTATAGTTTTCGTGGCCTTGTATGAAACACTATTGGTTCTGTAATGTTTGCTCCTCCTCCAGACTTCCTCTTAAGATATCCACAATATACAGAAATATAAAATATTCATTTGTAGACAGATTGAAACATTTAACTTTTCTCTCTACCTGAACCCTCCAGAACTCAAAAACTCTCAGTGAATATTCTTTATTTCATAGCAATAACAGTTATTCCCATACGTTCTATAAGAATCTGTTCTCATTGTAACAGGACACCACTGGTAATTTTACCAAGGCTTTGAGAGGAATGTCATATTTGAGAGAGACATGCATAGACTCAGATATGATCAGACAGGTATAAGGAACTAAGGTTAACTTTATGAAGCCAATAGAGCCCCTTCAAAATGTAAGCCTGATACCTGCTTACAGAGCTCCCAGTAACCTTACCAAGTGAGTAAAGAATGTCACTTCCGGGCAGGTACAGGAAACTCAGGATATTTGGGGGATCAAGAGAAGAGGAACTTGCCCAAATCTACAGGTATTGCAGATTTGTCTTATGACAAATATTCAGCTTGGCTTCTGGCCTCAAGACTATTAAAAGTCCAATCTAGACATTCATTATAAAAAGTTCCAACAAAGCAGAGTTTAAAATATCAATATGACCAATCACTATTCTTTCTGAGCCTATATAATTAGCCAAGTTTTTTAAAACTAGACCTGTTTTAGAAACAAAGTAGTCTTGATTTTGTTATTTTTGAAAAAATGAGGGTGATTATGGAAAGAAAATGTTACAATAACACATCTTTTTAGATATTAGATATTAATGCTGTTTATTATAAACTAAACTGGATCCTGAATTCAATTTCCTCAAATATCTGGTTATGGCTCTCCAAACTAATGTTTTGAATCTTTTTCCATTCTCTTAAAGTCATTAAAAACTAAAATTGCCCCTTTTCCTGAAGCCCTGAAAACTGATGCTGGACAGCTTGATATCAACTTCAGGGAAATTGCTACAATAGCTCATATGTAGATAATAATCATGCTTGTTAATCTGTGGGAATCATAAGAGTACCCCATGGGCATTTGATCTTTTGAACAACTGGAAAATGGAATGGACTCCCCAACAATCATATAACTCAACTATTATCTTGACCAATTCTGTGTGACTTGGATGACAAAATCACTCCTTAAGAATCAGAGCATACCCCCCACACCGGGGTTACCAATGGATTTGCGGAAATAGTGAGTAGCTCCACTTTCCTTATGATTGGATTGGCTGATGCATTTGTGGATGTGCTTTTCTTCTGAGATGAGTCATCTCTCACTTGCCAGTCATTCCTTGTAACTAAGATGTTGTTAAGGCTAGACAGCAAACAAAGAGGACTTCTTGATGTTTTCTATCCTTCAGCCATATTTTACACCAATAGAAAATGCCTATATTGGTGTAAAATTGCAAATAGAGACTATAGCCTACGCTACAGTGGTGATCTTTAAGCTGGACACAGTCACCCACAAACACAAAAGATGGTCTTCAAAAACTGAATGGCCCTTGAAATCCTGACTGAAGCTCAGGGAAAAACCTGTGTTTTCATTAAAAGATAGTGTTATGTATGTATTCCAGATTATCACAGAAATGTAACAAGATTGCTAAAAGATATGGATACTCAAATTGACACTTTACATCACCCTTTCCTCTCTAATGATTGGTTAAACTCCTGGAATGGAGGAGGAATTTGGGCAACTATCAAAGGTTTTTTGCTTTGTTTTGTTTTTTACTGAGCTTCTTTTTCTCATGATAATATTAATATTTTGTTGTCTTTCCCAGTGTCTCTTTACCTGGTGCTGAGACTCCTTAACTGCCGTAACTTCAAGCTGACAAATGATCCTTTCTACTCAACAAGATTCATATAGGTCTACCTTGGATTCAGCTGCCTCTGCCTTTTATAAATCCTATATATAAATTTACTAACTGACCAATGTTGACCCATGGGTAAGGACATCTCTATGCCCCTATTTAGCAGGAAGAAGTTACAGAAGATAAGACCTTCCATCTTCAGCAACCTTAAAGATTTTAGGATCAAAATTGATTAGGAGGAAAAGGAAGAGAACAAAGAAAGGCAAGAGAAATATAGGTAAAATTAAATGTCCTTACAACTTGCAGCCCATTGATATATACTTGAGACAGACAAGGTGTGACATTCCTCAAGGAATTCACAACTGCCTTAATGTTAATGCTTTGCTAGGGTCAAAAAGCAACCATAAATTGACAATAACCATACATCCAGGATCCTGTATATCGTCTATAACATGCAGAAATCTCTTTAGAGACTTCCATTATCAGTACCTCACCTTACAAGTACATAATCAATCACTCCTCACAATCACAGTGCAGTTCTTTCTGCCCCCTGGTCCTGTCCCCATGTTATAATAAAAAGGATAGGAACAGACATTTATGCAAAGAAAACATACGAATGGCCAACAGACACATGAAAAAATGTTCAGCATCACTTGGCATTAGGGAAGCAGAAATCAAAACTGCAATGAGATACCACTTCTTACCAGTCAGAATGGCTAAAATTAAGAAGTAAGAAAACAACAGATGTGGATGAAGATGTGGAGAAAGGGGAACCCTCTAAGGCTGTTGGTAGGAATGCAAGCAGGTACAGTCACTCTGGAAAACAGTATGGAAGTCCCTCAAAAAGTTAAAAATAGAGCTATCCATATGAAGTTCTAGAATATGCGTGAGGTTCAGTGGGGTGAGGTCCGGAGCCAATGACCAAGAAAGAATTCTTGAGACATCTTTGGTGCAAAATGGTAGCTTACTAAGGCACTGGGACAGGACCCATGGGCAGGAAGAGCTGCTGCCCTGGGTTGTGAGGGATGGCAGGTTGTGTACCATGGGGTTGAGGGAAGTAAGGAAAAGGGAGGTTTCAATAGATCTTTCATATGCTAAAGAGGACCTACAGAGATACTGGATACCAGAGACCTTGCCATTGCCAAGGTCATTTTGCCCTCTAGCAAGGTATTAACATTAAGATGGGTGGGAGAGTCCTAAAGAATGTCACAAATGTCCCACCCAAGAGTGGGGGTGGAAGGGGGTTGCAAGGTGTCAGCCTTTTGCTTTGTCCTTCTATTCCCTCATCAATCTTACAACCTAGCAATTGTGTGGCTATGTATTTATCCAAAGGGTGCAAATGTAGTGATTCAAAGGGGCACCTGCACTCCAATATTTATAGCAGCATCCACAATAACCAAAATATGGAAAGAGCCCAGATGTCCATGAAATGTTACTCAGGCATCAGGAAAAAAAAAAAAGAAAGAAAGAAAGAAAAGAGAAAGAAATCTTGGGCCACCCAGGGGACTGAGATGGGGTTTTGGAATATAGGTGAGGTTTGGTGTGATGAGGTCTAGAGAAGACAACCAGGAAGGAATTCTTGAGACATCTTTGGTGCAAAATGATGGTCTATTAAAGCATGGGGACAGGACCCATGGGCAGAAAGAGCTGCTGCATTGGGGTTGTGAGGGGTGGCTGCCTATATACTATGGGGTTGGGGGAGATAAGGAAAAAGGAGGTTTCAAAAGGATTTTTGTATGCTAAAGAAGATTCACAGGATACCAGCTGCCTTGCCATTTTCCGATTAAGGTTGTTTTCCCCTCTAGCAAAGCATTAACATGCAGATAGTTCCCTGGAGGAACATTATACTTTGCTCATTTCAAGTATCTGTCAATGGGCTTCAAGTTATAAGGACATTTAATTTTATCTACATTTCCTTCTGGAAGCTAAGTTGTTGATAGAAATGCCTTGTTCTTGTAGATTGCTAAAACATTTGTAAACTCTTGTCTTGCAGTATTGTGATCTCTATAAGTTAACTATTTGTTTTTCCTCTCCTTAGCTTTAGGGAAGCCAGGTGGGCATGAGGTATGTCACATATATCCTATCTGGGTGGGGGAGGGTTGTGCTGTGGGGTGTGTCAGCTTCTAGTTTGCCTTCAGCTTGCCTTCTGTTCTCTCATCAGCTCAATTAGTTAAGTGCCTGCCTTCAGGTCAGGTCAGAATTCCAGTGTCCTGGGATGGCTTCTCCCTTTCCCTCTGCCTGTCTGCTTCTGCTCTCTTCTGCTCTCTCTCTCACTTGCACTTGTTCTCTCTCAATTAAATATTAAAAAAATAAAAACAAAAATATCTTAACCATTTCCAATGACATATGGATAGAATTAGAGGGTATTATGCTAAGTGAAATAACTCAATCAGAAAGACAAATATATATGATTTCACTGATATGTGTGATGAGGGAAAAGAAGGCTGGCTGAGGACAAAGCAAAAGGCTGACACCCTGCAAACTTCCCCCACCTCCACTCCTAGGGTGGGACATATGTGACATTCTTTAGGAATCTCCCACCCATCTTAATGTTAATACCTTGCTAAGAAGGGAAAACTGACCTTGGCAATGACAAGGCCTCTGATATCTAGTATCTTGTAGGTCCTCTTTAGCATATGAAAGCTCTGTTGAAACCTCCCTTTTTCCTTACCTCCCCTAACCCCATAGAATATAACCTGCCACCCCTCACAATCCCTGGGCAGCAGATCTTTCTGCCCATGGGTCCTGTCCCTGTGCTTTAATAAACCACCATTTTGCACCAAAGATGTCTCAATAATTCTTTCATGATCATCGGTTCTGGACCTCACCCCACCAAACCTCACTTATATTCTAAAACTTCATCATGTGGAATTTAAGACCCAAAACAGGATCATAATAGAAGGGAGGGAAAAATAAAATAAGATGAAATCAGAAAGGGAGACAAACCATATAGGAAACAAATTGAGGGTTGCTGGAGGGGAGATGTGGGGAGGAAAGGGTAATTCAGTGATGGGCATTAAGGAGGGCATTTGATGTAATGAGCACTGGGTGTTATATGCAACTGATGAGTCACTAAACTACCTCTGAAACTAATAATACACTATACGTTAATTAATAGAATTTAAATACAATTTTTAAAAACCCACCTTTTTCACTGAAAAGTCTCAAGAATTCTTTCTTGTCCATTTGCTCAGCAATGCCATATCACCTTTCCTACTGTAAGGGCCTATTTAGCCAGAGTGGCTCCACCTCGGTTGAACAGCCATTTTGTTGTTTATGCAGTAAAACTTAAACTGACCCTGCCCGCCCCCCCCCCCCCAGGGGAACTTACTTAAAAGCAAGTCAGGGAAACCAGTAAAATATGGTCAACCAGTCCCTGATAACAGAGCCCAAATACAAGGGCGGGTCAGGTCAGGTGGAGATAACAGAGCCCCAATGCAGGGATGAGTCCGGTGAGGTGGAGACATCCAATCACTAGAGTATGCATATTGTCTCCCTAGCTACCAAGAAGTGTAGGCCCCGCCTTTTGGGCGCCTTTTAGGCACCAATTCTGATCAAGGAGATAGACTAGTTCAAATAGCTACTATGGGGTGAATTGTAATTCAATTGGCCACCCTTGTGTGACCTAGCATGACTGTGCAGCTTTCTCTGTGTGTTGCAATCTCATTGGCCACCTGTGTGGCCACGCTCAACCACATGGCCTTTGCTCTATAAAAGTTAGTCTGTGAGGCTGGGGGTGGTCGCCCTCTCTATAAGAGGCGGCCCCGAACGGTCGGTTTGATTCTTGATGCTTGGAGCAAAATAAAGCTTTGCTTGACCTTCGCTTTGTATCAGTCTAGCTCCTTTGATTACGGACCTAACACTACCTACCCTGCTTCCAACTTTTCCTTTAGTTCTCAGGCATTTACTTCTCCACGAGGCACTCTGGCATAGGCATAACAGCAGTAAGTGCTCTTAGTAGTTACCATACATTTGAACAACTCCTATCTTCCTTTGTTGTCAACTTATTACTTCATGTGCATGTTTTCTCTCATCAAGTTGATTATAAGATGTCTAAAAAATATGACTTTGCTTTAAAATTCACTTTTCCATAACAAACACCATTGAGCATATGGTAAGAGCACATTAATATGTGTTTATTGTTTGAATTAGAATGTATCATAAGATACTTTTAGGGAAGATTGTGGAGTAGGGGGATCCTAAAGCTCACCTCATTTCATTTCATGGATACAACTAGATAACACCCACATCAATGTAAATAACTTAGAAAATGACCTGAAGACTGGCAGAATAGGTTTTGCACAGCTAAATGTAGAGAAGAGACCACATAAAACAGGTAGGAAAAGTGGAGATCTGGTCAGGAGCTAAACAGATCTGTGGGACTATGATTGGGAGGGAGAGATGCTGTGGGGATGGAGAGGGGCTTAAAAAAACAGACTCTCACCCCAGGCACCCCAGGCATGGGGAATCCCCATAGCATTTGGTTTTGAAAATCAGAGGGGCATAATTTCATGAGATCTTACAATCAGCAGGGCATAACAGTGGGAACGTTAAAAATCAGCAGGTGTAGAGGTGCCTGGGTGGCATGGTCAGTTAAGCATCCAACTCTTAGTTTCCACTCAGGTCATGATCTCATTGGTTGTGAGATCGAGTCCCACTCAGCCTCTGTTCTCAGTGGGGAGCCTGCTTGAAGATTTTTTCCCACTCCCTCTTCCCCCACTTGAGTGCTCTCTTCCTCTCTCACTCTGTCTCAAATAAATCAATAATTTTTATATATATATAAGCAGGCTCAGCTCTAAGAAAGCCTGGAACCTATAGGAATCTCGGTCCTCACCCTTAAAGAAAGAACATAACAAACAGCCCCAGAGAGATAAAGGACACTAGGAGTGGAATGCCTGGGTGGGTCATCATAGGTCAAGCATCTACCTTCAGCTCAGGTCATGATCCCAGGGTCCTGAGATCAAGTCCTGCATTGTGCTCCTTGCTTGATGGGAAGCCTGTTTCTCACTGTGCCTGCTACTCCACCTGCTTGTACTCTGACAAATAAATAAATAAAATTTAAAAAAAAGGAAGAAAGAAAGAAAAGGAATATTCTAGGGGTAATCAGGAAGAAGATTTGTTTACTAATCTCAGAGTTTATGCTGAAGGGGCAAGGATCATTGGGAGACTGTTTTAAGAATAAAGATGCTGGCAGGTGCCATGCCCCTCTTACCCCAGCCTAGACACACAAGACCCCTGCAGGAACTAGAATAACACTAACACTCTACCTAACTTGCTAATAGTATGCCCTGCTGCTGTGCACTTCTGTGGATATATGCCCTCCAGCCAGGCCTCTGCTCTAGGTCTCCTCCCATAGCAGACACACCCCATGTGTTTCTGTAGATATGCTTGCTCAAACTAAACCAGCCTTAGTTCCTGGCAGCTGAAGGTCCATTCCTGCAGTAGACCAGTACAGACCTTGCTGGCATCACATGCACCACCCCCGAGCCTTCTAGTAGACTTACCCCCACCAATATGCCACTGACTAAAGCCCATCCAAAGCAGTGCCATAAGCTTGTCAGTGTGCAAGCAGCACTGACAGGGACAAACACCACTCGAAGGTGACTAATGCCAAGGGGAGAGGGAAAAATTACCACACACAGCAGTCTGGCTATAACCCCAGCAGTGAGCTAAGGGTAAGCATTTGATCTGATTCACCTCACTCACGAGTGAAACTTCTCAGGGGACAACACAGGGAAAACACTCAGTAGTTTGGTCCTACTACATCTCTGGCAAATACCTGGTCTGATTCAACCCAAACCCAAGTTGGCCCAAGACTGGGCTCACAAGAACAAAACCTTGCTCGAAACAGGCAAAAAGCCATTGCAGATGACTGGAATGAAGGCAAAAAGCAGCTTAATCCTTACAGTAGGTGCAAGCAAAACACATAGGAGACTCTTCTGAACACCAGGTTCTAGTGAACAGGAGATATTGCACTGTAGGAGACTACAGGACATCTTTGTCATAAGACCACTACTTTCAAGATAATGAGATGTAACTGACTTTCCCAGCACAGAGAAAAAGATAGAAAGAGTTAGAAAAAAAAGAGGAGACAGAGAAATATGTCCCAAATTAAAGAAGAGAACAAAAGTCACTGCCAGAGTACTAAATGAAATATATATTACATGCTTGATAGAGAACTTAAAGTAATGGTCAGTGGAGGACCTCAGTGAGACATGTAACAAAGAGACAGAAAACATAAAAAAAAGGAACCAGTCATAAACGAATAACTCAAAAAAAAAAAAGAAATGAATAACTCAACAAATGAAATTAAAAATATACTAGATAAAATAAACAGTAGACTAGAGGAAGCAGAATGTCTCAATGACCTAGAGGACAGAGTAACTGAAAGCTATAAAGCTGAACAGGAGAGAGAAAAAAAAGAATACTAAAAAATGAAAATACACTTAGTGAACTAAATGACACCATCAAACATAATAACTTTAGCATTATCAGAATCCCAAAAGAGAAAAGATATAAAAATCAGTAGAAAATTTATTGGAAGCAATAAGAGCTGAAAACTTTCTAAATCTGGTGAAGGAAACAGAAATTCAGATCCAGGAGGCAAAAAAAGCCCCCCCCAAAAATCACCCCAAGGAGCTTCCCACCAAGATGTATACTAATTAAAATAGCAAGAAGTAGTGATACAGAGTTGTAAAAGCAGCAAGAGGGGGAAAAAAATTACATACAAAAGAAGTCCCGAAAGGCTATCAGCGAATTTTTTAGCAGAAACTTTATGGGCCAGAAGAGAGTGGCATAATATATTCAAAGAGCAGGAAAAAAAAAAAAAAAAGAAATAAAGAAAAGGAAAGAAAAGAAAACCTACAGCCAAGAATATAATATTCACCAACGTTACCATTCAGAAGAGGAAAGATGAACAATGTCCAGAAAAATTAAAGTTAAAGGAAGTCTTGACCACTAAACCAGCCTTACAAAGAATGTTAAAGAGGACACGTTGAGTTGAAGGAAAAGACCATAAACAAGAACAAAGAAAGTAGGAAGCACAAAAGCAACAACATTAAGCATATATATATAAATCTGTAACAGTATGCACAAAATAAAATGATATAAAGCATAACACTATATACCTAAAGTATGGCATACCTAAAGTATGGGGGATAGGAGTAAAGAACAGGTTCAAACTTAAATGACTATGAACTTCATATAGACTGGTAAATGCAAAAGATAATGTATAAAACCTAAAGCTAACCACAAATAACAAACCCATAATAGATGTGCAAAGAATAAAGAAAAAAGAATCTAAATATATCACTAAAGAAAGCCGGTAAACCATGAAAAAGGAGAGCAAGAGAAGAAAGAAACAAAAAAGAACTACGAAAACAAAGATGAAACAAAGTAGAAAATAGTAACAATATCAATAATGCTCCAATCAAAAGACATAGGGTGACAGAGTAGATAAAAAACAAGATCCATTTATGTGTTGCCTACAAGAGACACATTTCAGACCTATAAACATATATAGATTGACAAAGAAGGGATGGAAAACAGTTATCATGCAAATGGAAATGCAAATAAAACCCAGGTAAGACTATATAGATCAGACAAAATAGACTTTTTTTCTTTTTTTAAAAATTTTATTTATTTATTTATTTATTTATTTATTTGTCAGAGAAAGAGAGAGAGTGAGTGTACACACAAGCAGGCAAAATGTCAGGCAGAGGCAGAGAGAGAAGCGGGCTGAGTGCTGAGCGAGGAGCCTGATGCAGGACTCGATCCCAGGACCCTGGGATCATGATCTGAGCTGAAGCCAGTCACTACAGCTGAGCTGTAGCAGCTGATCTGACTGAGCCACCCAGGCATCCCCAAAATAGACTTTAAAAAAAGAAGATTTTATTTATTTATTTATTTATTTGCCAGAAAGACACAGCAAGAGAGGGAACAAAACAGGGAGAATGGGAGAGGGAGAAGCAGGCTTCCACCAAGCAGGGAGCCCAAAGTGGCAGTGAATCCCAGGACAGTGGGATCATGACCTGAGCCAAAAGCAGACGTTTAATGATTGAGCCACCCAGGCACTCCCAGAATATACAAAGACTATTTAAAACAAAGACTGTAAGAAGAGACAAAGGACACTATATAGTCAGTCATGAAGGGAACTATCCAACAAGAATATATAAAAATTATATTTATACACACAAGGGAGCACCCAAATACATAAAGCTGCTAATAACACATATAAAGGAAGTAACAAATAGTAATAAAATAACAATAGAGAACATTAGCACCCCATTTACTTGAATGGGCAGGTAATCCAAAAGAAATTGAACAAATAAAACAAGTGTGGCTTTGAATGACACTCTGGACCAGACGGGCTTAACAAATACATTCAGTACATTCCATCCTAAAACAGCATAATACACATTTTTCTTTTCAAGTGAACATGGAACATTCTCAAGACTGAATCATATATTAGGCCTTAAAACAAATCTCAACAAATTCAGAAAAATCAAAGACAGATCATGTATTTTTCTTGACCACATCAAAACTAGAAATCAACCACAAGAAAAACTCTGGAAAGAGCATGAATACATGGAGGTTAAATAACATGCTACTAAGCAGTGAATGAGTCAACCAAGAAATCAAAGAGGAAATTAAAAAATGCAGCAAGAGATGTTCTAAGGAATTTTATAGCAATACAGGCCTAACTCAAAAGTCAAGAAAAAAAAAAAAACAACTAAACATAGTTATAAAGGACCTAGAAAAAGAATAAACAGAACCCAAAACCAGTATCAGAAAATAATAATGATAGATCCGAAATAAAATATGTGTAAAAAAACAACAAAACACATCAATAAAACTAGGAGCTGGTTCTTTGAAAAGATCAACAAAATTAATAAACATTTAGCCAGACTCACAATACATACATACATACATAAATGGGACTCAAAATCAGACAATGGAGACATAACAACTGACGCCACAGAAATACAGAGGATTATGGGAGAATGTTATAAAAATTATACGTCAACAAATTGGACAACCTGGAAGAAATGGATAAATACCTAGAAATACATAAACTATAAAAAGCGAAAAAGAATTAAAATATTTGAACAGACTGATTAACAGAAATACATTGAATCAATAACCAAAAAACTTCAGGGCACGTGCACCCAAATGTTTATATCAGCAATGTCCACAATAGCCAAACTATGGAAAGAACCTAGATGTCCATCAACGGATGAATGGATAAAAAAGATGTGGTATATATATACAATGGAATACTATGCAGCCATCAAAAGAAATGAAATCTTGCCATTTGCAACAATGTGGATGGAACTAGAAGGTATTACGCGTAGCAAAATAAGTCAATCAGAGAAAGACAATTATCATATGATCTCCCTGATATGAGGAAGTTGAGAGGCAATGTGGCAGGTTTGGGGAGGGGTAGGAAAAGAATAAATGAAACAGGATGGGATCAAGAGGGAGACAAACCATAAAAGACTCTTAATCTCATGAAACAAACTGAGGGTTGCTGGAAGGAGGGGGATAGGAAGAGGGTGGTGGGGTTATGGACATTGGGGAAGGTATGTGCTATGGTGTGTGCTGTGAAGCGTGTAAACCTGGCGATTCACAGACCTGTACCCCTGGGGCTAATAATACATTATATATTAATAACAAAATTTAAAAAATTAACCAAAAAAAACTTCCAACAAACAAAAGTACTGGACCAAATGGCTTCATAGTTGAATTCTACCAAACATTTAAAGAATTGTTAATGTTTATTCTTCTCAAAGTACTCCAAAAAATAAGAGTAAGGAAAGCTTTCACATTCATTTTGTGAGGCCAGCATTACTTTTATAACAGAAATCAGATAAAGATACCACAAAAGGGAGAACTGCAGGCCAATATCTCTGATGAACATAGATGCAAAAATGCTCAACAAATATTAGCAAGTCGAATCCAACAATACATTATGAAAATCAGTCACCACGATCAAGTGGGATTTATTTCTGGGACAGAAGAGTGTTTTCAATACCGCTAAATCAATCAACATGAAACAGTAAGTCAGCAGGAGAAAGGATAAAAACCATGTGATCATTTCAATAGAAGTAAGTAACTGCTGCAACCACTGTGAATAAAAGTATGGAGGTTCCTCAAGAAAATCTAAAAAGAGAATTACCATATGATCCCATAATTTTACTACTGAGTATTTACACAAAGAATACAAAAACACTAATTCCAAAGGATATATGAACTTCTATGTTTATTGCAGCATTATTTACAATTGCCAAATATGTAAGGAGCCCAAGTGTCCATGGCTGATGAATGAATAAGGAAGATGTGGTATGTGGTATGTATATAATGGAATATTACTCAGTCATCCAAAAGAATGAAATATTTTTCAATGATATGGTTGGAGCTAGAGAGTACTATGCTAAGTGAAAGAAGTCAGTCAGAAAAAGACAAATACCATATGCTTTCACTCATATGGGGAAACTTAAGAAACAAAATAAATGAGCAAAGGGAAAAAAAAAAGAGGAAAACCAAGAAAGATAGTCTCAAACATAGAGAACAAACTGATGGTTACCAGAGTGGAAGTGGGTAGAGGATGGATTAAATAGGTGATGGGAATTAAGAACTGTACTTTTTTGATGAGCACTGGGTGTTGAATGGAAGTGTTGAATTACTGTATTTTACACCTGAAACTAATAGTGAACCTCATGATAACTAAGTGGAATTTGAATAAAAACTAAAAAGAAAAACAAACAAACACATACAAACAAAATCAAATGAAGCAAAAAGGAGACAAAGAAAAAAAAAGGTTTCTTAACTGTAGAGAACTGATGGTTACTAGAGAGGACATGGGTGGGAGGACGGATGAAATACATGAAGGGGACTAAGAGTACACTTCTCATAATAAGCACTGAGTAATGTATAGATTTACTGAATCAATATATTATATACCTTAAACTAATAAAGCACTCTATGTTACCTATACTGGAATTTTTCAAGTGAAATAGTAATTTCTTAATGTATTAGCAACATTTGGATAAGTTTGACAAAAATTTATTCTAACTCTAGAGGTTCCCAACGAATATGGTTGCTTAGACTTCAGTTCCAATAGGTTTCTAATGGTAGAAGTAAAAAATGAACAACAACAAAAATTGCTAGAACAAAAACATGAATTCAGCAAAGTTGCCACACAAAATCACCATACAGAAATATGTTGCACATCTATACACCAATAATGAAGGAGAAGAAAGAGAAATCAAGGAACCAATCCCATTTACCATTGACCAAAAAACCATAAGATGCCTAGGAAAAAACCTACCAAAGAGGTAAAAGATCTGGACTCTGAAAACTATAGAAAGAAATTGAAAAGGACACAAAGAAATGGAAAGGCATTCCATGTTCATAGATTGGAAGAACAAACATTGTTAAAATATCAATACTATGCAAAGCAATCTACACATATAATGCAATCCTTATAAAAATACTACCAGCATTTTTCACAGAATTAGAACAAACAATCCTAAAATTTGTATGGAGCCAGATAAGACCCTAAATCATCAAAGCAATCTTGAAAAAGAAAAGCAAAGTGAGAGGCATTACAATTCCAGACTTCAGCTATATAACAAAGCTGTAACCACCAAGACATAATGGTATTGGCATAAACACAGACACATAGATCAATGGAGCAGAACAGAAAATCTAGAAAAGGACTCCCATGTATATGGCCAACTAATCTGTGACAAAGCAGAAAAGAATATTCAATGGTGGGGGGAGTTTCCTTAACAAAATGCTTTTGGGAAAGTTGGATAGCAACATGAGGAAGAATGAAACTAGACCACTTTCTTATACTGCAAACAAAATTTAATTCAAAATGGATGAAAGACCCACATATGTGACATAAATCTGTCAAAATCCTAGAAGAAAACACGGCCAGCAATGTCTTTGACCTCATATGCAGCAAATTCTTACTAGACATGTTGCTGATGACAAGGGAAACAAAAGCAAAAATGAATTATTGGAACTTCATCAAGAAAAAGAGCTTCTGCACAACAGAGGAAACAATTAACGAAACTAAAAGGCAAGCTATGGAATGGGAGAAGATACTTGGAAATGACATATCTGATAAAGGGTTAGTATCCAAAATCTATAAAGAACTTACTAATCTCAACACCCCCAAAACAAATAGTCCAGTTAAGAAATGGGCAGAAGACATCAATAGACAACCAGACACATGAAAAACTGTTTAACATCATTCATCATCAGGGAAATACAAATCAAAACCATGATGAGGGGCACCTGGGTGTCTCAGTCAGTTAAGTGTCTGCCTTCAGCTCAGGTCATGATCCCAGGGTCCTGGGATCAAGCCTTGTGTGGGGATCCCTGCTCAGTGGTGAGTCTATTTCTCCCTCTTCCTCTGTCCTTGGTACCTCTCTCTCTCTTGCTCTTGCTTGCTCACTCTTTCTCAAATAAATAAAATCTTTTAAAAAATGATGAGCTTCTACCTCATACACGTCAGAATGGCTAAAATTAACAACACAAGAAACAACAGGTGTTGGTGAGGATGTGGAGAATGGGGAACCCTCTTACACTGTTGGTAGGAATGCAAAATGGTGCAGCCACTCTGGAAAACAGTATCTGGAAAACAGTATGGAGGATCCTCAAAAAGTTAAAAATAGAACTACCCTACAGCCCAGCAATTTGCACTACTAGGTATTTACTCAAAGGATACAATGGTGCAGATTCAAAGAGGTGCATGAACCCTGATGTCTACAGAAGCATTATCAACAGTAGCCAGAGAGAGCCCAAATGCCTATCTACTGACAAATGAATGAAGAAGATGTGGCATAGATATCTCGCCATTTGTGAAGTTGTGGAAGGAGCTAGAGTGTATTATGCTAAGTGAATTGTCAGTCAGAGAAAGACAACATGATTTCTCTCATATGTGGAATTTAAGGAACAAAAGAAATGAACATACTGGAAGGGGAAAAAAAGAGAGAGAAAAACAAACTATAGGAAACAATGATAGAGAACAAACAGTATTGATGGAAAGAGGTGGATGGGGGATAGGCTAAATGTTTATGGCATGTGCTAGGATGAGTATATGTTACATGTAAGTGATGAATCAATAAATTTTATCCCTGAAACCAATATTACATTACATGTTAAAACTAGAATTTAAATAAAAATTTGAAAAAAAATGAAGTCAGAAATGAAGCTAAGTGAGAAAATTAGAGTATGCCTTTGGGATGATTCTTTGAGATACCAATTGAATCAGCTATATTTAAAGTCCCCTTTATATATTAACAAGAAATCAAAGACAAATCTTTGTTTCCGTAGATCCCTATATAATTAAAAATTCATGGGACAAAATTTCCATGAAAGTTTCATAATAATGTTAAAATTTATAAGACAGAGAAATAAATCTTCCTTTGCAGGAAAGAAATCCAAAAATTTTATCTCAGAACAAAACATTTCAGTATATAAGAAAGGTGTATATAGTATATAACATATAATATATATATTCAGTATATAACTTTCCTCATGGTTCACACTACAATACATACAACAGTCTCTCTTTTGCCTTTTACGTGTAATTTCATACTGACTCTTAATAGGATTTGATATTTAGGTAACAGTTACAAATTATCAGCCTTCATCTGTTATTTACTGTTTCACATCTTAGAGCTGTCACTCTGGGTATACAAAAATGAGAACTGAGCTTTTTGATAGAATATTATGGCTTGTAATCTTAAAAAGGTGATTACAGAATAGGTTCAAAAAATGATGGATGAATGTGAATATATCTAAAACTACTGAAATGTATACTCAAACATGGTTAAGATAGTAAATTTTGTTATATTTTTCTACCATAATTAATTATTATTTTTTTGGAAATGGCTGGGTTTTATGTGGAATTATTTTCTTCAGGGACACTTCAGTAGAAGAGATTTTAATCTGTTGAGATGACTTACTTATACTCCTGTGTGAAAAACTCCACTATATAATTTCTTCATTTTTCTTTATTTAAAAGACTTTATTTTTTTGTCAGAGAGAGAGAATGAGCACAAGCAAGGGGAGTGGAGGCAGAGGGAGAAGCATGCTCCCTGCCAGACCAAAAGCCATATGAAGGACTCAATCCCAGGACACAGGGATCATGACCTGAGCAAAGATAGAACCTAGGGATGCCTGGGTGGCTCAGTTGTTAAGCATCTGCTTTTGGCTGGGGTCATGATCCAGGGTCCTGGATCAAGTCCTGCAACAGGCTCCTTGCTCAGCAGCGAGACTTCTTCTCCTTCTCCCAATCCCCCTGCTTGTGTTCCCTCTCTCGCTGTGTCTCTGTTAAATAAATAAATTAAATCTTAAAAGAAAAAGAAATTTTACTGACTGAGCCACCCAGGAGTCCCAATTTCTTCATTTTCTAAGCATCAGTTTCCTCTTCTGAAACTGAGGGGGTTAGATTAAATTATCTCTGTTTCCTTCCACCTGTAAGATTTGGTCCAATATTGTACTTCTCTTCCTAAAGACTAAAAACAATAAATAGAAAATGTGTTTTACCCTGAAAAGGAAATGGGACAAGCACTAAGTCATTACCTATAAATAACTAAAATCAGTAATTCTCTGAATGTATATTGTTGTTTTAACACATTTAATCAATAAATGCAGCAATTAATGCTTTACATGTAAATAATTTCACAAGTTTGAAAAGAGAATTCTTGTGTATTTACATCAGTGAAATTCAAACCTATGGATAGATTTAGTTTTTGGATCAATATAAAATACAAATAATTTTGTACTATTCAAACCTAATTTTAATTTTTAATTTTTTATCTTTTTTATTTTATTATATTATGTTAGTAACCATACAATTCATCATTAGTTTTTGATGTAGTGTAGTGTTCAATGATTCATTGCTTGTGTATAACACCAGGTGCTCCACTCAATACATACCCCCTTCATGTCCATCACTATCACTGTACTAACCTATCCTCCTCCCCTCAGAAACACTAAGTTTATTTCTTGGAGTCCATAGACTCTCTTGGTTTGCCTCCCACTCTCATTTCCCCTCTCTTCATTTTTCCCTTCCTTTTCCTAATGTCCCCCATGCCATTCCTTATATTCCACAGATAAGTGAAACCATATGGTAATTGTCTTTCTTTGCTTAACTTATTTCACTTAGCATAATCTCCTCCAGTTCCATCCATGTTGATACAAACGTTGGATATTCATCCTTTCTGATGACTGAACAATATTCCATTGTATATATGGAACATATCTTCTTTGTCTATTTGTCTATTGAAGGGCATCTCAACTCCTTCCACAGTTTGGCTATCATGAACATTGTTGCTATGAACATTGGGGAGAATGTGGCCCTTCTTTTCACTACATCTGTATCTTTGGGGTAAATACCCAGTAGTGCAATTGCTGGGTCATAAAGTAGCTCTATTTTTAAAGTCTTGAGGAACCTCCAAAGTGGCTGTACCAGATTGCATTCCCATAAGAGTAAGAGGGTTTGCCTTTCTCCACATCCTCTCCAACATTTATTGTTTCCTGCCTTGTCAATTTTTGTCATTCTAACCAGTGTAAGGTAATATCTCAACGTGGTTTTGATTTAAATTTCCCTGACAGCTAATGATATTGAAGTTTTTTGTGTGTGTCTCTTAGCCATTTACATGTCTTCTTTGGAGAAGTGTCTGTTCATGTCTTCTGCCCATTTCTTGACTGGATTATTTGTTTTTTGGGTGTTGAGTGTGAAAAGTTCTTTATAGATCTTGGTACTAGCACTGTATCTGTAGTGTCATTTGCAAATATCTTCTCCCATTCAGTGGGTTGCCTCTTTGTTTTAGTGACTGTTTACTTTGCTGTACAGAAGCTTATTATCTTGATGAAATCCCAAAAGTTCATCCCCAAACCAGGCAAAGACCCTATCAAAAAAGGAGAATTACAAACCAATATCCCGAATGAAAATGGATGCTAAAATTCTCAACAAGATCCTAGCTAATAGGGTCCAACAGTGCATTAAAAGGATTATCCATCATGACCAGGTAGGATTTATTCCTGGGGATACAAGGGTGGTCAGCATATCCAAACAAATCAATATTATAGAGCACATTAACAAGAGAAGATACAAGAACCATATAATCCTCTCAATTGTTGCAGAAAAAAGCATTTGACAAAATTTGGCATCCTTTTGCTGATTAAAAATTTTCAGAGTATAGATATAGAGGGAACATTCCTCCATTTCATAAAAACTATCTATGAAATACCCACAGCAAATATCATTTTCAGCGGGGAAAAGCTGAGAGTCTTTCCCTTAAGATCAGGACCATGACAAGGATGCCACTCTTGCCACCATTGTTAAACATAGTACTAGAAGTCCTAGCAACAGTAACCAGACAAAAAAAAAAAAGAAAGAAAGAAAAGATATTTAAATTGGCAAAGAAGTCCAACTCTCTCTCTTCACAGATGACATGACACTTTATGTGGAAAACCCAAAAGACTCCACCCCCAAACTACTAGAACTCATACAGCAATTCAGTAATGTGGCAGGATACAAAACCAATGCACAGAAATCAGTTGCTTTCTTAGACACTGATAATGAAACTGTAGAAAGGGAAATTAGAGAATCGATTGCAATTACAATAACACCAAAAACCATAAGATACCTTGGAATAAACCAACCAAAGAGGTAAAGGATCTATTCTCTAGAAACTACAGAACACTCATGAAAGAAATTGAAGAAGACACAAAAAGATGGAAAAACATTCCATGCTCATGCATCAGAAGAATAAGTATTGTTAAAATGCCTATGCCTCCCAGAGGAGTCTATACTTTCAACACCATCACAATCAAAATACCAATGGCATTTTTCAAAGTCTTGGAACAAACAAACTTGAAATTTGTATGGAACTAGAAAAGACCCCATACTGCAAAGAAATATTGAAAAAGAAAAACAAAGCTGGGGGCATTATGTTGCCTGCTATATTACAAAGCTGTGATCACCAAGACAGCATGGTACTGGCACAAAAACAGACACATAGATCAGTGGAACAGAAGAGAGAGCACAGATATGGACCCTCAACTCTAGGGTCAACTAACCTTCGAGAAAGCAGGAAAAAAATATCCAATGGATAAAATTCTCTTCAATAAATGATGCTGGGAAAACTGGACAGCCACATACAGAAGAATGAAACTCGACCATTCTCTTATACCATAAACAAATATGAACTCAAAATGGATGAAAGACCTCAATGTGAGATAGGAATCCATCAAAATCCTAGAGGAGAACATGGGCAGTAACCTCTTTGACATTGGCCACATCAACTTCTTTCAAGCCAAGTCTCCAAAGGCAAGGGAAGGGAAACAAAAGCAAAAATCAAACCTAATTTTAGTTAGATTGATATTACATCATAACCTGAGAAGGGGAAAAGTTCTCCCTTGCCTTTGGACAACATTTCATGTTCCTGGATAGGAAGAATAAACATTGTTAAAATTTCTATGCTGGGACCCTGGGTGGCTCAGCCAGTTAAGTGGCTGTCTTCAGCTCAGGTCATGATCCCAAGTTACTGGGATCAAGTCCCACTCACATCAGGTTCCTTGTTCAGCAGGGAGCCTGCTTCTCTCTCTGTGTGCTCTTCCTGCTTCTATCCCTGCTTGTGCTCCCTCTTTCTCAGATAATTAATTAATTAATTAATTAATGAGAAGTCTATGCTGCCCAGAGCAGTCTATACTTTCAATGAATTATTAGATATAAGCAATTTAATCAATTTTTAAGTGTACTCATGAAATATAAGATTTGCCTAATATAACATTTTATAATAAGTCCACTTGTTTTTCAGTGTATAGAGAAAACTGTCATGACTGAAATAGAAATGGCCTTTATAAGTCTTTGCATAGAGAAGCCACTCCACAATGGTGAAAGGCCACCATTATGTGATACTCTACCTGAATACAGATATGGCAGCATTGCTCTAATAGAAAGACAACCAGGCTGCTTGAGCACTGTAGGTACGTCTTTCCCTTTTTCCTTAATAATGAATTTTCATCCTGTTATCCTGAAAGGATATCCACCAAAATATTGCTTATAGTTATCTTTGCTTCCATTTCCATGGATATTTGGCATAAATAGAAAATATGGGAGGAAAAAATGAGTCAGATTTCTTTTTTTAAAAAAGATTTTATTTATGTATGTATGTATGTATGTATTTATTTATTTAACAGTGGGAGAGACAGAGAGAGAGTGTATGCCTGAGAGGTGTTAGCGATATGCAGAGAACCTCAAGAAGTCTCTGCAATGAGCACAGAGCTGACGTGGGGATTGATCCCACAACCCTGAGATCATGTCCTGGGCAGAAATCAAGTGTCAGATGCTCAACTGAATCACCCAGGTGCCCCCATATTTCTGATTTATTGCATTTAACAAAATATAAGGCTCACATAGAAAATAATATACCATTTATTGAGCTCTCACGATGGGCCAGATACTTTGTTAAACTTCTTTGCACCTTTTTTTATTGCTTAAATGCTTTTTTTTGTTATGTTCAGTTATTCAACATATAGTACATCATTAGTTTTTGATGTGGTGTTCAATGATTCATTAGTTCCATATAACACCCAGTGCTCCTCACAACATGTGCCTCTCTTTTAACACAACACAATCATGCAACTAGTAAGTAGTAGAGCTGGGATTTAAACCCAGATCCATTTAATTTCAATTCCTATCATATATATATGATAGGAATTGAAATTCCTATATATATATATACATATATATATGTATATATATATATATATATATATCTTAATTTATTTGAGATAGAGTGAGAGTGAGAGAACACAGGCGGGGGAGTGGCAGAGGGAGAAGGAGAAGCAGGCTCTTTGCTGGGCAGGGAGCCCAAAGTGGTGCTCAATCTCCGAACCTGGGGATCATGAGTCAAAGTCAGACACTTAACCAATTGAGCCACACAGGTGCCCCTAATCCTATGATCTTTGTTATCATTCCATAATACTCTCCTCTATCTCAAACCCAGTTTAAGAAAAAAACTGACCTCATCAAAATAAAAATAATTTAATTATATAAACTTTTTTCTTAAGAAACAAAAAACATGATTATGTTAGTTTTGCAATGACTATTTATTGAAATATATTCTGCAACCCCCTCACTCCAACATCATCAGAATGCTTTTTAAAATATTTGCTTATTTATTTGAGAAAGAGTGTGGGGAGAGGGGCAGAGAGAGAGGGAGAGAGAGAGAATCCCAAGCTGACTCCACGAAATGTAAAGCCTGATGCAAAGCTTGATCCTAAGACCCTGAGATCATCACCTAAATTGAATCCAAGAGTTACCCACTTAACCAAATGCGCCACCCAGGTGCCTAACAACATTGCCAGACAACATCTGGGTCTTGATCTCAAGATTAGAAAATAAAAGAAAACACAAACTCACAGAATATAAACACAACTACTAGTGAAAGATCATTTATAACACAAAACTATATATGGTCCTCAGCTGTATTTCACGTTTTTAAAGAAATAGATATGAAGAGTCTACAAATTATACATTTATGAACAAGATGCATCTCAAAGTCTATTATTTAGAATTTGAAGGTATTGATGTTATTAATGGTGGTCGCATTCCCAGACCATCACAAAAATCTATTTAATCCAGAACATAGGCAATAAGCAGTAGTAGGCTGAGCTATACATGATCAGAGCTGGAGGTCTTGCAATACTAGAGATAGACGTTTTTCCTTTGGTTTATTTATTTTTTAAGATTTTATTTATTTATTTGACAGACAGAGATTACAAGTAGGCAGAGAGGCAGGCAGACAGAGAGGAAGAAGCAGGGTCCCTGCTGAGCAGAGAGCCTGATGCGGGGCTCAATCCGAGAACCCTGGGATCATGACCTGAGCCAAAGGCAGAGGCTTTAAACCACTGAGCCACTCAGGCACACCATTTCCTTTGGTTTAAAGACTAGCTTAGAACAAAACTTTTAAATCAGACACTTCCAAGTCAGCAACCAATTATATCTCCTCCAGTTGTATCATTTTGTCTCTTTATATCAAACAAATCCAAAGACAGTTTAGACATGAAAGATACTGGGGTGCTTGGCTATCTCAGTCAGTTAAGCATCCAACTCTTGATTTTGACCCAGGTCATGATCTCGGGGTCCTGAATCTAAGCCCCATATTGAGCTCCACACCCAACATGGAGTCTGCTTGAGATCCTCTCCCTCTCCCTTTGCCCCTTCTCCTGCTCTCTACTGACTGTTCTCTGTCTAAAAAAATAAAATTTAAAATAAATAAATAAATAAATGCAGGAACAAATTAAATCTTTGCCCTTTCATTACATTTGCATGATTGTTCTTTAACTACAAAGATAAGTGTAGTTAGTCTAATAGACATGCTTTTAAATAATCTGTAATCCCTGTATAGCAATTCAGAAGGCTAAAACAATCCAAAAATTTTTTAAAACCAAATCTTTTTTTTTCTTCATGGCATTTCAGCAATGGGCTTATAGTAAATTAGAAAGCCAATCACTTAAGACAAAGGAGAGTTTAAAAAAATGCAATTTGTGTACTACTGGATATTTACCCCAAAGATACAGATGTAGTGAAAAGAACGGTCATCTGTACCCCAATGTTCATAGCAGAAATGGTCACAGTTGCCAAACTGTGGAAAGAACCAAGATGCCCTTCAATGGATGAGCAGATAAAGAAGATATGGTCCATATATATAATGGAGTATTATGCCTCCATCAGAAAGGATGAATACCCAACTTTTGTATCAACATGGATGGAACTGGAAGAGATTATGCTGAGTGAAATAAGCCAAGCAGAGAGAGTCAATTATCATATGGTTTCCCTTATTTGTGGAGCATAAGGAATAACATGGAGGATATGGGGAGATGGGGAGGAGAAGTGAGCTGGGGGAAATTGGAGAGGGAGACAAACCATGAGAGACTGTGGACTCAGAAAAAAACAGAGTTTTTAGGGGGGGGTGGGAGGTTGGGTGAGCCTGGTGGTGGGTATTATGGAGGGCACATATTGCATGGAGCACTGGGTATGGTGCATAAACAATGAATTATAGAACACTGACAAGAAATTAAAATAAATTAATAAATCTATCTAAAAACAATTGCAATTTATTTTTATGGAAATATTTTTATGGAAATTTTATTAAAAAGATTTTTTTCCAGAAAATAGCTATTTATAATCTAGTAAGTTCCTCTAGAAAATTATAGCAAAAAATTGATTTGTACAAGATCAATTGTTCCTATTCAAAGTATCACCCACCAACCAGTCTCCAGTTGCTTGAATCCTACTCATTCTTCAAAGATCTATTTCATTTCTTCATGAAGCCTGTATCACTCATAGCGATGTATTTGCAAACCTAGCTTGACCCTTGTTACATATGTACTATATCATAGCTAGTCTTATAAATGCTTCTCTCACAAATAGCTAATATTCATTAAGTGCTTCCTGTATATCAGGCATTATATTTATCACTTTATGCACATTAGCTCATTTAATTCTCATGACACTATTTCACCAGTGAGGCACTATTTATTTTGCACATTTTACAGATCAGAAAGCTCAGACTCAAAGACAAATCATTTAAGATTATTCACCTGGCAATGACTAGAGCAGGGATTCACACACACATCAGTTGTACTATGGAAACCAGTGTCTTAAAAATTACGCTATAATCCCCCACCTATTACCCATCCTGCCTCCCTGAACTCATAGAGGACTGAACTTTATTTTCATGATATGTTGCCTGACAAATTTATTTTAAGAACTTAATAAAGTTGTCAAATTACTATTTCCAAACTCCCTTTGGCCTTGATTAGTGTTTCTCAAACAATCTGTGATTAAAAAATCAGAGGTGTCAAGAGGTGCCTGGATGGTTCAGTCAGTTAAGTGGTTAAGTGGCCGACCCTTGGTTTTGGCTCAGGTCATGAACTCATAGGGGTCATGGGATTGAGCCCTGGGTTGGGCTCTGCACTCAGTGAGGAGTCTGTTTCAGGATTCTCTATCCCTCTGCCCATCTCCCTGCTTGTGCTCTCTCTAAAATTAAAAAAAAATCTTTCAAAAAATCAATTATCAATTACAATAAAATGAATTACTAGAAAAAATGAAGAAAAAAATAAAGCCTATAAAACATGAGTTCCCATTTATTATTATATTTAAAATACTGTTGAAGACAATAAATGTTTTCAATTTCTATACTAACCAACAGTCCATGGACCAGCATGAAGCATGAGTCCATGGACCACATTTCAAATACCATAGGCCTGGATCCTCTGAAGAATTTCACAATGTCAAAACATATTCTATTAAGCTATTATAGTTGCCTTGTGCAGAAATCAGAGTAATACATAAACTCTTGAGGTCAATCATGTGAGAAAATCTAATACCCAAATAAAATAAGTTAAAATCATAACTTATTTCTTAATACTTTTTCTCTTAATAGAATTAGTCTTTTTTAACATGCTATCTTGATTTATTTCATGTTTGTTTCTTAATGCATTCAGCAAGGTTTTTTGAGTCTTTAAGGCTACACTCCAGATTTTAATTAGAGTTATAGGTATTGATTACATTATGAGTAAAAATGTTTCTTAGTAATTAAATTATAGAATAAAAGGTCATGTCTTTCATAGACTCATTACAGATCCATATGGAATTAATTATTTCCAGGTCAGAGGGGCTGGCTACCACAACAGTTTTTGTTCCTTCGCTATCTTGATGCAGATGGGGTTCCAGGTGCCAAAGTGGGTCTGACAATAAGCCCAGGACCACTAGCCAACACCAGCCTCAGATGTCCTAGAGCACACACAAAAAAGGTATTATTTAAAAGAGGATGTAGACTATTTAAAAAACCAGCTTTAGAACCCCAACAAATGGTGAGGGAGCTGCTGGGAACACTCTCCAGATCAGAGGGGTAAGCAAACCTCATGATTTATGCCCCCCACTTTGATAACATGGATGGGAGTAAGGTCTGGGTGCCAGAGATGAACTACCACCTCAGTGAGGCCCAGGACCCTAGCCCACACAATCCTTAGCCACCCTATCAAGGCAGGCCCAGCTCAGTGCACACTGGGACACTTGTGGTCAGCACTCACTAAAGCTCTAGCTGTTGCATCAAGGTAGCATAGGCACAAAGCACCTAGAACACTACAGGCCCACGCAACCTTGGGTCTATAATCTAGCTTGCTAGAGCACACTTAGCACAGAGCACATTGGGACTTCCTGGTTTATGTCTGTTTTGGCTCCAGCTATTCCACAAGGTACCCTAGGGCAGAGTGCTCCAGGAACCCCAATCACATGCTTACCTCAGTTCTAACCATCCCACCAGGGCACCTTGGAACCCCTGGCCTGAACCTTGTCTCAGCACCAATCACACTGCCAGAGTGCCCCCTACATAGAGCACCCTGGTGATACCCTGGCTTGCACTCATTTTGGCTTCATCTGCCCCCACTCCATGGCCAGTTCAGCTTTAGCTGTCCTTCCAGGGTGCCTTTTGGACAGAGTCCCCCAGGATCCTTCAGTTTGCACCCATTTCAGTTTCAGTTATCCTGCCAGAGTACACTGTGCACAGAGGACCCAGGAATGACTCAGTCCATGTTCATTTCATCCCCAGTAAGCCCACCAGGGCTTTCCCAGCATGAAGTGTCCTGTAACACCAAGTCTATGCCAGACACAGCTCCAGCCAGCCAACCAAAGTCACCAGACACATGCAGTCTAAACAGGGAATGAGCATAACAAGACCAATATTTAAAGTTTAGAAAAATTAGCTCTTCTACCTAATCCATATAAACAAACATGGAAAGACAGGCAAATGGCAAAAAATAATATGCTCCAAATGAAAGAACAAAATAAAACCCTAGATAAAGAACTAAATGAAATTGAAATAATAAACCTCATAAAGAATTTAAAGTAATGCTCATAAAGATTCTCACTGGACTGGAGGAAAAGTGAAAGAACTCAATGAGAGCCTCAACAAAGAGATAGAAGATGTGGGAAAAAAAATAAAAGACCCAATAGTCAGAGTTGAAGAATAAAATGTCTGAAATGAAAATATGTGAGATGGATTTAACAGTAGATTAGCAGATGCAGAATTGATCAGTGATCTGGAAGACAGGGTAATGGAAAGCACTCAAGCTGAAGAGCAAAAAGAAAAAAAATATATATATAAACACACACATATATATACACATATATACATATACATACACATATATACATATTTATGTATATATTTTTTATATATATAAAATACATATATATTTTTCTTGTTTTCTTGTATTTTTCTATGTATATGTATATATATATTTTTTAAATGAGTGTAGGTTAAGGGATCACCTGCACAACATCAAGTAAAAAACATTTGCATTATAAGGGTCCCAGAAGGAGAAAAGATAGTGAAAGGGGCAGCAAACTCATTTGAAAAATAATAGCTGAAAACTTCTTTAACCATGGTAAGGAAACAGATATTCAGTTTCAAAAACACAGAGAGTTGCAAACAAAATGAACTCAAGAAGGTCTACATGATGACACATAACAATTAAAATGGCAAAGGTTAAAGAGAATTTTAAAAGCAGCAAGAAAGAGGCAAAAAATTATATATAACAGAAGCCTCATAAGGCTATTACCTGATTTAAACAGAAACACTGCAGGCCAGATGGAAGTGCCATTGTATATTCAAAGGACTGAAAAGGAAAAAAAAATCAATAAGATTTTACCAAGAATACTCTGTCCAGCAAGGTTCTTTTTCAGAAGTGAGGAGGAGATAAAGAGTTGCCCAGACAAACACAAGTTAAAGGAGTTCATCATCAATAAAATGGCCTTACAAGAAATGCAGGGGACTTTTTTTTTTTAATTTCTTTTCAGTGTAACAAAATTCATAGTTTTTGCACCACACCCAGTGCTCCATGCAATGCGTGCCCTCCATAATACCCACCACCTGGGTCCCCCAACATCCCACCCCCCACCCCTTTAAAACCCTCAGGTTGTTTTTCAGAGTCCATGATCTCTCATGGTTCATCTCTCCCTCCAATTTCCCTCAACTCCCTTCTCCTCTCAGTCTCCCCATGTCCTCTGTGTTATTTGTAATGCTCCGCAAATAAGTGAAACCATATGATAATTGACTCTCTGCAGGGGCTTCTTTAAGTGGAAAAGAAAAACCCGTAATAAAATTATGAGAAAATTAAAATACAACGTATAAAGAAAAAGTGGAAAAGGAAGTAAAAAAGTATTTTAGAATAGGTTTGAATTATAAAAATAAACTAACTTAATGTAGAATGTTATATACTTAGCATCCTATATATGAACCTTATGGTAGCCACAAACCCAAAACCTATAATAGATACATAAAAAATGAAAGAAAGCAAGGGAAGAAAAAAGGAGTAGAGAACTGCAGAGAGAAAGAAAGAAAGAAAGAAAGAAAGAAAGAAAGAAAACTATTAGCAAAATAGCAATATATACATACTATCAATAATTACTTAAATGTAAATGGTTTAAACACTTTAATGAAAAGACATTCTGGTAGAATGAAAATATTAAAAATTAAAAACATCAACAACAACTATATGCTCTCTATAAGAAACTCACTTCAGACCTAAAGGAACATGTAGACTGAAAGTGAAGTGCTGGAAATATATACACCATGAAAATAGAAGTGGAGGGGAAAAAAAAAGCCAGGGTAGCAATACTTGTATCAGACAAAATAGACTATAAAACAAAGACTGGAGACACCTGGGTGACTCAGTCACTTGGGTGTCTGCTTTCAGCTCAGGTAATGATCTCAGGGGCCTGGGATCAAGCTTTGCATCAGACTCCCTGCTCAGCAGGGAGTCGGCTTCCCATCCCTCTCCCTCTGCCAATCCTCCTGTTTGTTCTCTCTCTCTCTGTCAAATAAATAAATAAAATCTTAAAAAAAAAAAGAAAGAAGGAAAGAAAAAAGAAAAGCTCTTAACAAAAGTCCAGGACAAAAATGTTTCACAAGTGAATTCTACCAAATATTTTTCTTTTAAAAAAAAAAGTATTTATTTGAAAGAGAGAGGAGAGAGAGAGCATGCTAGTAGGTGGAGGAGCAGAAGGAGAGAATGTTTAAGCAGACTCCCCACTGAGCATGGAGCCTAAGACAGGACTCAATCCCAGGACCCATGAAAGCATGAACCTAGCCAAAACAAAGTCGGATGCTCAACCAGTGGAGCCACCCAGTTGCCCTCTACAACACATTTAAAGAAGAGTTAACAGCTATTCTCCTCAAACTATTAAAAAAAAATAAGAGAGGAAGGAAAGCTTCCAAATACATCCTATGAGGCCATTACCCTGACACACAAACAAAAAAAGCAAAGATACTACCAAAACAAGAGCAACACCAGGCCAATATCCTTGAGAAACACAGATACAAAAATCCTCAAAATATTAGCTACCTACATTCAACAATACATTAAAAGAATCAGTCACCGGGGTGCCTGGCTGGCTCAGTGGGTTAAGCCTCTGCCTTCAGCTCAGGTTATGATCTCAGGGTCCTGGGATTGAACCCCACACCAGGCTCTCTGCTCAGCAGGAAGCCTGCTTCCCCCACCCCCGTCCCCGCCTGCCTCTCTGCCCACTTGTGATTTTTGTCTGTCAAATAGATAAATAAAATCTTTAAAAAAATCTAAAAATTTGAGAATGCTTCAACATTCACAAATCAATGTGATTCACATCGTCCACAAAATGAAGGATAGAAAACACTAATCACTTCAATGGATACAGAAAAAGCATTGGACAAAATTAAATATATATGCATTATGAAACCTGTCAAAGATGTGGGAGTACATGGAACATATAACAACATAATAAAGTCCATATATGAAAAACCCACAGCTAACATCATACCAAATGGTGAAAAATAGATTTTCCTCTAAAATGAGGAACAAGGCAAGAATGTCCATTCTTGGCAATTTTTATTTAACAGTATTGGGAGTCCTAGCCACAGCAATGAGATAAGACAATAAATAAAAGGCATCAAAATTGTTAAGGAGGGGGACAAGATGGTGGGGAACTAGGAGGAGGTGCCGTTTCAACCTGTCCCCTAAAGTGAGCTGATTACCTACCAAGGACCTCTGATCACCCATGAAATCAGCCTGAGATCAGAATTCTACACGTCTGGATCTCTACGGGGGCAGAAGATGCCAGTGGGCAGGTAAAGCGGAGTGGGAACATCAGACTGGTATCGGGAGATAAACAAAAGGAGGAGGGAGCCACCAGAAGTGACCCATTGGAAAGTAATACCCCAATACGAGAGCCTCCTGCATCTGGGGACCAGCATTAACTTGAAGTCTGGTAGAAAGAACTCAAAAAGAGCAAAGGATCGTGAGGTGAAACTGTGGGAATTGGAACGGTTAGGGACAGGGGCTTAAGTCTCCCATGGAGGACAGACACCCCTGGTGCTGAGCCAGAGAGAGTGCAATGGAGAAACCAGGTCTTGGCCCCTGAGCTGCGAGGAGACCTCCTAAGGGTGCTTGGCGTGCGGGAGGGGCTGGGACCCTTTTTGCAGTCCCCATGCGCTGCGCCGAGATAGCAGATCCTGAGACGCGCTCCACCCTCTCCCCTGAGAGAGGCGCAAGCAGGCGCCAGCCCGGCACTCTTGGAACCGGAAAGTCTGAGCGCTCCCAGCCCTGGCCAGCAGGAAAATCTCAGGGTGCGATCGCTGCTTGGAACCTCTCTGGCGGTCTGGAAATGCCCAGACAGCCGCTGCTGTTGTGGTTTTTGAGTACAAGCAGGACACACAGGTGTCCCCAGAGACCACGGCTGGGAACCTGCTCTGCAGCACCCAGAGAGGAACGGACTGGGGCTTCTCTCTGGGAGGGAGGTCTGGGTGCAGTTTGCTTTCCTCTAAACCTCGAAGAACCATCGGGAGTTGCCAAGGGGAGAGAAAACAAATGAACAGACATAAAAACCTCCAGAGAACAAAAGCCTGAATGGCCGGTTTCCCCAGAAACCACCCCCTTGAGGGGGGCGGGAGGACGTAACTCAGGAAACACAGCCTGAAAACCCACGAGGCAAGCCCTTCCCCCAGAAAGCCAAAGGAAAAAAAAAAAAAAAAAAACGAAAAAAGAACAATCACTCCTACTTCATAGATACAATGTTTAATTTTTAATTCGTTCCCACTATTTTGGTTCATTTACTAATTTCTTTTTATTTTTTATATAGATATCTTTTTTGGCTTATTTACCATCATACTGAGTCCAGTACATCAAATTCCGTAATAGCCTTTTAACCGGAATTTTTGATACATATACCCATGTTTTTCTTTTGCTTTTCTATTTTTTTAATTTTTTTTAAATTTTAGTTTAGTTTAGTTTAGATCATTCTTTTCTTTATTTTTATTTGCTAATATTCATATAGAGTTAAACTTCAAGGTAATCCCCCTTTCCCAATCAATGCTACCCCTATAGGTAAACCAACTTTTAATACCCTGTTATCTTAGGAAAGTTCTATCCTTTAAAAAAGATATCCACCTGGGTGGCTCAGTGGGTTAAGCCGCTGCCTTTGGCTCAGGTCATGAACCCAAGGTTCTGGGATCGAGCCCCACATTGGGCTCTCTGCTCAGCAGGGAGCCTGCTTCCCCCTCTCTCTCTCTGCCTGCCTCTCTGCCTACTTGTGATCTGTCTGCTAAATAAATAAATTCTTTAAAAAAATAAAAAAATAAAAAAGATATCAAGATACATCCAGGTAGATTCAAAATAACCTTCCTCCCCAACACTGAGAATTTACAACCACTCTCCCATCTTTTTCTCCTGCCAGTATTTCTGTATATTTGTGTTTGTCCTGGTAGTATATAAATCTGATACTTGGGGTTCTTTTTGACGAGGTTCTTTTTTTGTTTGTCTGTTTGTTTCTTTGTTTTGCTTCTACATATATATGTATATATTTTTTTCTTCTCTTGTCATATACTTTTATCAGTCTTTTTTGTTTCTCTGTTTTTGTTTGTATACTTCACCAACCATAAGTTGGGGCCCATTTGGGCTGAGCCTTCTCTTTTATCCTTCTTTCTTTTTCCTGTCTCTCTCTCTCTCTTTTTTTCTCCTTTCTCTCTTTCTTTCATTTGGGTGGGGACTCTTGATTGCTCAGAAGAGTACCAGGGTGCACCTTCACTGCACCAAGGTCGATATATCCAGCTACAACCATTCAGCCATCTCTCACCAAAATGAATAGGAGGAAGAATGCCCAGCAGAAGAAAAATTCAGAGGATGGGCCCTCTGCAACAGAGCTAATGGCTACCAACATAGATATTATGACGGAAAGGGAATTCAGATTAACAATGATCCAGGCAATATCTAGGTTGGAGAAAGCCATGGATGACCAAATGGAATTGATTAGGGCAGAACTGAAAGCCAACAGGGATCATGTTCACAATATTAGGGCAGAACTTAAAGCCACCAGGGATGATGTTCACAAGGCTCTCAATGAGTTCCAATCTAATCTAATTTCTCTAAAAGCTAGGGTAATTGAGACAGAAGATAGAATTAGTGATCTGGAAGACAAACAGATAGAGAGAAAGGATCAGGAGGAAGCCTGGAACAAACAGCTTAGAAGCCACGAAAACGGAATCATGGAAGTAAATGATGCCATGAAACGTTCCAACATCAGAATTATTGGAATCCTTGAAGGCAAGGAGAAAGAACAAGTCTAGAAGATATTGTGGAACACTTTCTTCATGAAAATTTTCCGAATATCGCAAATGGAAATAGTGTTCATGTACTAGAGGCAGAAACCACCCCCCCAAGATTTTAGATTCTCAAAACACCTCAAGACACCTGATAGTAAGAATGAGGAATCATAATTCTAGAGAAACTCTCTTGAAGGCAGCTAGGACAAAGAAGCTACTTACATACAGAGGAAAGCCCACCAGAATAACATCAGACCTGTCAACAGTAACCTGGCAAGCCAGAAAGGCCTGGCAAGATATATTCAGGGCACTAAATGAGAAGAACATGCAGCCAAGAATACTTTATCCAGCAAGACTGACATTCAAATTGGATGAAGAGATAAAGAGTTTCCAAGACCGGCAAGGCTTAAAAGAGTATGTGACCACCAAGCCGATACTGCAAGAAACATTAAGGGGGGTTCTATAAAAAAGGAAAAATCCTAAGAATATCATTAAACAGAAATATAGAGACAATCTACAGAAAGAAACACTTCAAAGGTAACACGATGTCAATAAAAACGTATCTATCAATAATCACTCTCAATGTGAATGGCCTAAATGCGCCCATTAAATGACACAGGGTTGCTGATTGGATAAAATGACAGGACCCATCTATATGTTGCCTACAGGAGACCCATTTAGAACCTAAGGATACACCCAGATTGAAAGTGAAGGGATGGAGAAGCATCTTTCATGCCAATGGGCCTCAAAAGAAGGCCGGGGTAGCAATTCTCATATCAGACAAATTAGATTTTAAACTAAAGACTATAGTCAGAGATACAGAAGGACACTACATCATTCTTAAAGGGACTATCCACCAAGACGATCTAACAATTGTAAATATCTATGCCCCCAATATGGGAGCAGCCAATTACATAAGAAAACTATTAATCAAGATAAAGAGTCATATTGGTATGAATACATTGAGAGTAGGAGATCGTAACACGACTCTCTCAGTAATAGACAGATCATCCATCCAGAAAATCAATAAAGAAACAAAAGCACAGAATGACACATTGGACCAGATGGACCTCATAGAAATATACAAAACATTCCACCCTAAAACAACAGAACACTCATTCTTCTCAAGTGCACATGGAACCTTTTCCAGAATAGACCACATACTGGGTCACAAATCAGGACTCAACCGATACCAAAACACTGAGATTATTCCCTGCATATTCTCAGATCACAATGCTTTGAAACTGGAGCTCAACCACAAGGAAAAGTTTGGAAGGAATTCAAACACCTGGAAGCTAAAGACCACCTTGCTTAAGAATGCTTGGATATGTATATATATATGTGTATAGAAATCAGTGGTTTTCTTATACACTAACAATGAAAATACGGAAAGGGAAATTGGAGAATCGATTCCACATACTATAGCACCAAGAACCATAAGATACCTGGGAATAAACGTAACCAAAGAGGTAAAGGATCTGTACTCGAGGAACTACAGAACACTACTGAAAGAAATTGAAGAAGACATAAAATGATGGAAGACCATTCCATGTTCTTGGATTGGTAGAATAAACATTGTTAAAATGTCTATATTACCTAGAGCAATCTATACTTTTAATGCCATTCCCATCAAAATTCCCCTGGTATTTTTCAAAGAGCTGGAGCAAATAATCCTAAAATTTGTATGGAATCAGAAGAGACCCCGAATTGCTAAGGAAATGTTGAAAATCAAAAATAAAATTGGTGGTATCACGTTACTTGATTTCAAGCTTTACTACAAAGCTGTGATCACCAAGACAGCATGGTACTGGCATAAAAACAGACACGTAGATCAATGGAACAGAGTAGAGAGCCCAGATTTGGACCCTCAACTCCATGGTCAAATAATCTTTGACAAAGCAGGATAAAATATACAGTGGAAAAAAGACAGTCTCTTAAAAATGGTGCTGGGAAAATAGGACAACTATATA
>PISX010010689.1:58438-69207 GCA_004024625.1 Mellivora capensis
CAAAGATAAACTCGAAATGGATAAAGGACCTCAACGTGAGACAGGAATCCATCAGAATCCTAGAGGAGAACATAGGCAGTAACCTCTTTGATATCAGCCACAGCAACTTCTTTCAAGATATGTCTCCAAAGGCAAAGGAAACAAAAGCAAAAATGAACTTTTGGGACTTCATCAAGATCAAAAGCTTCTGCACAGCAAACGAAACAGTTAACAAAACAAAGAGGCAACCAACAGGATGGGAGAAGATATTTGCAAATGACAGTACAGACAAAAGGTTGATATCCAGGATCTATAAAGAACTTCTCAAACTCAACACACACAAAACAGATAATCATATCAAAAAAATGGGCAGAAGATATGAACAGACACTTCCCCAATGAAGACATACAAATGGCTATCAGACACATGAAAAAATGTTCATCATCACTAGCCATCAGGGAGATACAAATTAAAACCACATTGAAATATCACCTCACAGCACTTAGAATGGCCAAAATTAGCAAGACAGGAAACAATGTGTGTTGGAGAGGATGTGAAGAAAGGGGAACCCACTTACACTGTTGGTGGGAATGCAAATTGGTGCAGCCACTCTGGAGAGCAGTGTGGAGATTCCTCAAGAAACTAAAAATAGAGCTTCCCTATGACCCTGCAATTGCGCTACTGGGTATTTACCCCAAAGATACAGTGGTGAACAAAAGGGCCATCTGTACCCCAATGTTTATATCAGCAATGGCCACGGTCGCCAAACTGTCGAAAGAACCCAGATTCACTTCAATGGACGAATGGATAAGGAAGATGTGGTCCATATACACTATGGAGTATTATGCCTCCATCAGAAAGGATGAATACCCAACTTTTGTATCAACATGGACGGGACTGGAAGAGATTATGCTGAGTGAAATAAGTCAAGCAGAGAGAGTCAATTTTCATATGGTTTCACCTATTTGCGGAGCATAACAAATAACACGGAGGACACGGGGAGATGGAGAGGAGAAGGGAGTTGAGGGAAATTGGAGGGGGAGATGAACCATGAGAGACTATGGACTCTGAAAAACAACCTGAGGGTTTTGAAGGGGCGGGGTTTGGGAGGTTGAGGGAGCCAGGTGGTGGGTATTATGGAGGGCACGCATTGCATGGAGCACTGGGTGTGGTGCAAAAACTATGAATCCTGTTACGCTGAAAAGAAATAAAAAATTTTAAAAAATTGTTAAGGAAGAAGTAACACTGTCCCTATTTTCAGATTACATAACTATACATAAAAAAACTCAGATCTCCTCGAAAAACTATTAAAAGTAATACATAAATCAGTAAAGTTGTGGATATAAAATTAATGACCAGAATTTAGTTACATTTCTATCTACTAGTAACAAAATAGTAGAAAGATATTAAGAAAAGATTAAATTTATAATTTTGCCCCCAAAAAGTGTACAATACCTAGGAATAAACTTAAGCAAGTAGAGAAAATTCTTATACTCTGAAAACTATAAAAAATTGATGAAAGAAATCAAGGAAGACAAAAATGGAAATATATTACGTGATGATGGATTAGAAGAATTAATATTCTTAAAATGTCCATACTACTCAAAACAATCTACAGATTCAATGTGACTCCTATCAAAATACCTATAGCATTTTTTAGAAAACTTGAATAATACTAAAACTTGTATGTATGTTTTGGTTACTAAAGGCATAATGATACAGGCACAAAAATAGACACATAGGTTAATGGAACAGAATAGAAACCCCAGAAATAAGCCCACACTTATATAAGCAAACCATGAGAAACAAGGCAAGAATATACAATGGGAAAAATAGTATTTTCAATAAATAAACATATGCTTATATTTATTTATTTTTATATATTTATATATCATATATTTATATATTCATATTATGGCATATTTATTATTAATTATTAATATAATGAACATTTTTAGTAGTATATTATATATTATTATATTATATATATTATATTTATATATAAAATTTATAGTCTTTTCAATAAATAAATATTGCTAGGAAAATGGACAGCTATATGGAAAAGGTTGAAACTGGACCACTTTCTTATATCATACACAAAAACAAATTCAAAATAGATTAATGATCTAAATGGAAGACATGAAATCATAAAACTCCTACAAGAAAGCATAGGCATTAATTTCTTTGACATCAGCCCCTGCAACACTCTTCTAGATATGTCCCTCAAGGCTAAAGGAAACAAAAGCAGAAAAACTATTAGGACTACACCAAAATAAAAAAGCTTTTGCATAGAGAAGGAAACAATAAACAAAACTAAAACGTAACTTATGAAATGGGAAAAGATATTTGCAAATGATATATCTAAAAAGGGATCAATATCCAAAACATATAAAGAACTTGTATAAATGACCATCAAAAAAATCAAATAATCTGATTTGAAAATGAGCAGACAAAGTGAATAGATACTCTTCCAAAGAGGACATACAGATGGCCAAAAGACATATAAAAAGATGCTCAACATCACTACTTACCATGGAAATGCAAATCAAAACCACAATGAGTTATAACCTTACACAAATCAGAATGACTAAAAAAATAAGACATAAAAATGATAAGACAAGACAAAAAAATAAGACATAACAAATGATGAGTTTGTTGAAAAAAGGAACCATCATGCACTGTTGTTGGGAATGTCGACTGGTACAGCCACTGTGGAAAACAGTATGGAGGTTCTTTCAATAAAATTAAAAAATAGAATCCCAAATGATTCAGCAATGCCACCACTGGATATTTACCCCAAAAAAGTGAAAACACTAACTCAAAAAGATATGTTTATTTGAGCATTATTTAAAATAGCCAAGATATAGAAGCAACCCAAGGAAGCTGTGGTATATATATTTAATGGAATATTACACAGCCATAAAAAGAGAGGAGATCTTGTCATGTGTGACAACATGGATGGGCCTAGAAGGTATTATATTAAGTAAAATAAGTCAGAATGAGAAAGACATGTCATACAATTCTGCTTATTTGTGGAACCTCAAAACAAAACAAAACAAAACAAATGAATCAACAAAAAGCATAAATAGGGACACCTGGCTGGCTGAGTCAATGGTGCAAGTGACTCTTTATCTTGGGGTTGAGTTCAAGCCCCAGGTTGGGTGTAGAGATTATTTAAAAATAAAATCTTTTTTTAAAAAGCCACACAGACCCATACATACAAAGAACTGATTGTTGCCAGATAGAAGAAGGTTGGGGTGATAGGCAAAATGGGTGAAGGGGAGTGGGAGATACAGGCTTCCAATTATGGAACAAATAGGTCACTGGGAGAAAAGGAAGAACATTGAAAATATAGTCAATGGTATTGTAACAACAATGTACTGTGACCGATGATATTCACAACTGTGATGAGCATGACATAATCATTATATTGTATACCCGAGACTAATATAAGATGGTAGATCAACTATACTTAAATTAAAGAAGTTCAAGGGATGCCTGGGTGGTTCAGTGAGTTAAGCCTCTGCTTTCAGCTAAGGTCATGATCTCAGGGTGTTGGGATTGAGCCCTGTATCAGGGTCTCTGCTCAACAGGGAGCCTGCTTCACTTTCTCTCTGCCTGCTGCTCTGCCTACTTGTGATCTCCCTCTCTGTCAAATAAGTAAATAAAAAGTTAAAAAAGAAATTCAAGAAAAAAGTAAAAATTGAATCCCCACTGTGTGCAAGTCTTGCTACAGATCTTGCTTCTTATAACTTTCTCAGCAAAAAGCACTGGTTCTCTCCTTAGAACATCACAGTCAGTGCAATTTCAAAGCTGAGCAAGCTAAGTGGGCCAAAGAAGTTTTGTTGAAGACACATCTAACAAAAACTATTTTATTCTGGTCTTGGAATTTTTGAATTAATACAGTGGAGTTGGTGGGGCGCCTGGGTGGCTCAGTTAGTTAAGCAACTGCCTTTGGCTCCCATCATGATGCTAGAGTCCCAGGATTGAACATTGGGCTCCCTGCACAGGCAGTCTGCTTCTCCCTCTGACCTCTCCTCTCATGCTCTCTGTCTCTCTCTCTCTCAAATAAATAAAATCTTAAAAAAAAAAAAGCAGTGGAGTTGGTAAGCAGAGACATTTTTGTGATTTCTTGGTTGCTCTAATATCAGTGATTAAATATATAAATATTCCTTCAGTTACTCCAAAGCAGTAATACATATAAAAAATGAATAGATTTCAAAATGAAGAAAATGAAAAGGCATTTTAGAGAAATTGTGATTCTATATGTTATATTTCAGGAATATTCCTAGACTAATAGTTTACATCATAAAAGTAAAATATGGGATATAGATACAGTATCTGATTTTCATGTACACATTTTCAAGTTAGTATTTCTTTTTATATTTAAGTTTAACATTTAAAGTGCCAGCTTGATGAGAAAGTAAGTGGAAGTCACTAATCTGGAATTTGCAGATAATGAAGATCACAGTTTCCAACTACAGTCATCTGTGTGTCAGTAAAATAAAAGAAAAATTATCCATAACTGAAAAGAACTATATGCTTCAGAGTCACATAGAGTTCAAACATACTAGATTCAAACTTTTTTAAAGCTAAGCAAAGTTATAATGCAATATAGAAATTTTATTACTTAGGATATTATTTGTTGTTACCATTTTTATTGCATAAAGCATTATATTTTAAGGCAGATGGATTACAAAATGTATCAATTAGTACAGCTCAAACTCATTACACAACTGGAGGCTTAAGCTAGATTATTCTTAAATTCCAATGCTGATGCCTTAGCTTTGTGATTAACTTCAAATGTGCAAAAATCATTTATATTTTTGATATCAAAAAAATACTATTTTTCACTATACAAAAACATCTTTCTCAATCCTCATGTTCTAAAAGTGCCTTTTTTAAAATAAAATTTAGGATCTTTTTTTTACAGTGGGGAGAAGAAAGTGGTATGTAAAGAGAACATCCACTGAGTATATTAACTATAATAAAAATACATTTTTATTTACATATAAAATAATTTTGTTCAAAGTTCTTAATAAGAGCCACAAACAAGCTAATTACAAAAATAATTTTTTGTAGAGAAAATAATTGTTTACCTGAGGCTGTTTATGGTATGAGGGTGAAAGAGGGAAAATGAATTACATTGCTGCTTTCTGAACTGTAACTGACCTAATACTATCTGTAGAACCAGTGGATGGACCACTTCATTCATTGTATATAGAAATGATAATAGACAAGAATAGCTATCCTTCTGTCTCTTTTTCTAAAAAGTGGTGTTAATTTCATATTTAATAACAATGCCTAATATTCCCTAGGAGTCTCAAAAGCAATATTATACATCCATAGCTGTCTGAGCCAACTACAGTTAACTAGCAAACATTGTTCTCCTACCTATGCTGCTGGACAACAATAGCAAACAGCTTTCTAAATGAAATACAGACCAATTTAAAACTCATACAAGTAGGGACGCCTGGGTGGCTCAGTTGGTTGGGCGGCTGTCTTCGGCTCAGGTCATGATCCTAGAGTCCTGGGATCGAGTCCCACATCGGGCTCCTTGCTCGGCAGGGAGCCTGCTTCTCCCTCTGCCTCTGCCTGCCACTCTGCCTGTGCTCGCTCTCTTGCTCTCTCTCTCTCTGGCAAATAAATAAATAAAATCTTAAAAAAAAAAACCTCATAAAAGTAAATTCATATTTGTCTTACCTTTAAAAAAAGGTAACAAAATACTGGCGATAAAAAAACATATTTTTAAGTTTCTAAATATAAATATAGCCTTGAATATTAATGGCAAATAAAAAGAACTATTAGGTTATAATAAAAGATACATACAATTTAATTTCTCATCATAATTTTAATATTTTAATACAAAAACTTTATACGATAACAATTGGTGCTGCTAAAGGTGGATTTTTTTAATCAAAAAATGTCTAAAGTAGGAGGCAATATAATATAAAACCTATCTTTAACATATCACTAAATGTGTACTTACTGACTTCACAATGAATTATTAAAAATGAAAATTAGCTCTATAATGAATGCACTAAACCACTTTTAGAATCACCCATCAAGGAGTTGGGGAAGATGGCTATGGAGTAGGAGGACTTTAGGCTCATCTTGTCCCATGAACACAACTAGATTAACTACCAAATAATCTTAAATACCCCAGAAACTGATCTGAAGACTGACAGAACAAACTCCACAACTAAAAGGAGAGAAGAGGCCACATCAAAAAGGTATAAAGTGCAGAGATTTGGTTTAGAGGAGAAAAGAAACACAACTGCTGTGGAGGGGAAGAAGCCCTGGTCCCATAAAAGGTGAGAGACAAAGGAGCACAAAAGGAAATACACAAGAAGACAGTTTCTCCAAAACTGATGTAGGAAAGATGTTATGGTTTGAAGCCAAAAGCCAAGAAAGAATTCTTGAGACGTCTTTGGTGCAAAAAGGTGATTTTATTAAAGTACGGGGACAGGACCCATGGGCAGAAAGAGCAGCAATGGGGTCATGAGGAGTGGCCCATTATATACTTTCTGGTTGGGAGGAGGTTAGCGATAGTGTAAGTCTCTAAGGGATTTTGGAAACAAGGTTTCGGGACCTTAAAAGGGCTGGCTGTTGGTGAGAAAAAGTCATTTATAAAACCTTAGTCATGAGGCCCTTCAGATGTGTATTGATGGGCCATATGCTTGGGGGGGTTTAGAGATAAAGGAATTTTCCAAAGGAATTTTATACATTAAAGTAGACTTACAGTATCCTGGGGGGGGGTGTCAGGCTAGGATTGCCTTTTTCCCTTACAAAGTATTAACATAGAGGCAGTAGAGTCCCTAGGGGAATGTCACTCTCTGTTTCAAGGACTTGTCAATGGGCTATAGGTAGTAAAGAAATTTAATATATTTTTTCTTTTGCTTTGTTTCTCACATCAAAACCACTGGCTTGGGGGGTGCCTGGGTGTCTCAGTGGGTTAAAGCCTCTGCCTTCAGCTCAGGTCATGATCCCAGAGTCCTGGAATCGAGCCCTGCATCGGGCTCTCTGCTAGACGGGAAGCCTGCTTCCCCTTCTCTCTCTACCTGCCTCTCTGGCTACTTGTGATCTATCTGTCAAATAAAAACAAAACAAAACAAAACAAACAACAACAACAACAACAACAACAACAACAACAACAAAAAACACTGGCCTGGAAAAAAGGAGAGTCACTTAAATTTGTGACTCTGGCAACCAGCAAGGCTTAAACCCTGGAGTTTTAAAGATCAGTGGTAGGGCACCTGGGTGGTTCAGTGGGTTAAGCCTCTGCCTTCAGCTCAGGTCATGATCTCAGGGTCCTGGATTCCAGCTCCACATCAGGGATCTCCGCTCAGCAGGGAGCCTGCTACCCTCTCCCTCCCCCTGCCTCTCTGCCTATTGTGATCTCTGTCTGTCAAATAAATAAATAAATAAATGTCTTTTAAAAAAAATTTAAAGATCAGTGGTGAGGCTGGGATAGACCCTGGAGGGCACTGTACTGCTCCTGGAGATAAGGCAGACAAACAGCCTGGGGGCAGACAGCATAAAAACAGCAATGTGAAGAATGCCTGGGGCACAAAGGGGAGAGATTATGCTTTCTTCTCTAAGAGAATCTCTGAGAGGCAGTGTTCACTAAGACACATTTCAGGGAATAAAGGAGCTGGATGGCACCATTTCCCTCCCCTCCCCTTCAACATTAGCAGAGAGCACCGGTGGAAAGGAGCAAAACACCAACACTTGTTGCCTAGATTGCTTCTGATAAGCCCCTGCACTCTAGTTTGACTGCCCTTTCCAGTCAATCAAGCTTGCCTCATTTCCACACCTACCTAAAAATTACCACATTCAGGTCAGGGACCAAACACTTCCTACAGTGCAGGTAAGGAGAGCCTCTGCAGACAACTGGACTGAAGAATAGCAGCCAAAACACAAAGCAGAGCACACAGAACACAGCAGAGATACTGAAGCACCAGGCTCTGTGTACTACATGAACTCTTCTTCATAAGACCATTACTTTCAGGATCAGGACATATAACTGGTTTTTCTAATACAGAGATGAAGGCAGAGACTTAAACAAAATGCTAAGACAGAGGAATTTATCCCAAAAGAAGGAACAAGATAGAGACACAGCCAGAGATCTAAGCAAAACATATAAGTAGCATGCCTGATGGAGATTTTAAAGCAATAATCATAAAGGCGCTCACTAGACTTCAGAAAGTAATAGAGACATCAATGAGAACCTTACCACGGAGATTTTTTTAAAAAGTTAAAAAAAAGAATCAATCAAAAATGAAGAGTGCAATAAACACGAATGGAAACAGGCTTGATGCAATAGAAAGCAGGCTGGAAGAACCAGAGGAACAAATTAATGACATGGAAGATGAAATAATGGAAAATAATGAAGCTGAACAAAAGAGAGAAAGAATTATGCAAAACGAGAATAAACTTAGGGAAGTCAGTGACTTCACCAAACATAATAGCAGGAGTCCCAGAAGAAAGGAAGAAAGGGGGTAGAAAATATATTTCCATCGATAATACCTGAAAACTTTTCTAATCTGGGGAAGGAAACAGACATTCAGATCCAGGAAGCACAGAGAACTCCCATCAAAATCAAAGGAAGGACAACACCAAGACATATTATAATTAAGTTGGCAAGTGTTAAGAAAAAAATCTAAAAAGCAACAAGACAAAAGTTCTTAACTTACCAGTGTAAATCTAGCTGGGGATTTCTCAACAGAAACTTGGCAAGCCAGAAGAGTCGCATGATATATTCAAAGCAATGAATGAGAAACATCTGTGGTTAAGAATATTCAATCCAGCAAGGCTATCACTCAGAATAGAAGTGGAGCTAAAGAGTTTCCCAAACAAAACTGAAGGAGTTTGTGACCACTAAACTAACCTTGGAAGAAGTATGATAGGGGACTCTTGGAATGCAAAGGAGATACCAAAAATGACAAAGACAAGAAAAGATCAGGGAAAGTGTCCAGAAACAAAGACAAAACCACAAAATAGAAATAAATACATATCTATCAATAATTACTCTGAATATAAATGAACTAAATATTCTAATCAAAAGACATAGGGTATCAGAATAGATAAAACAAAAGACCTGTCTGTATGCTGTCTACCAGACACTCATTTTAGAACTAAAGACACACAGATTATAAGTGAGGGGATGGAGAAACATTTATGATGCAAATGGACATCAAAATAAAGCCAGAGAAGTGATGCTTATATCTGACAAACTAGAAGTTAAAACAAACACTGTAACAAGAAATAAACTAGGACACTATATATTAAAGGAGACAATCCAACAAGATATAACAATTGTAAATATTTATGACTCTAACATGGGAACACACAAATATATAAAACAAAAACAACATAAAGGGACTCATTGATAATAACACAATAATACTAGGAGATTTTAACACCCTGCTTACATTAATAGATATATCATCTAAACAGAAAATAAATAAGGAAGCCAGGGCTCTGAATGACACACTGAACTACATGACTTAACAAATATCTTGAGAAGAATACACACTCTTTTCAAGTGCACATGGAACATTCTCCAGAATAAATCACATATTAGGTCACAAAACATGCCTCAACAAATAAAAAAGACTGAAATTATACAATGCATCTTTTCTGACCACAGCATTATGAAACTAGAAGTCAACCTTCAGAAAAATTTTGGAAAGACCACAAACACATGGAGGTTTGGGGCACCTGGGTGGTTCAATGACTAAGCATCTGCCTTCTGCTCAGGTCATAATCCCAGGGATCATGCCCTGCATCAGGCTCCCTGCTCAGTGGGAAGCCTGCTTCTCCCTCTCCCACTCGCCCTGCTTGTGTTCCCTTTCTCGCTGTTTCTCTCTCTTTCAAATAAATAAATAAAATCTTAAAAAGAAAAACAACAACTATCCTTTAAAAACAAAACAAAACAAAAAGATCACAACTACATGGAGGTTAAACAACATGCTACTAAACAATGAATCGGTCACCCAGTAAATCAAAGAAATAACAAAAAAATAACAGACAAACTTGGAAACAAATGAAAATGAAAACACAATGTCCAAAACCTTTGGAATGCAGTAAAAGTGGTGCTAAGAAGGAAATACATAGCAAAACAAGTCTACCTCAGGAAGCAAGAAAAATCTCAAACAACCTAACCTTACCCCTAAAGCAACTAGAAAAGGAACCACAAACAAATATAAATCCAACAGAAGGAAGGAAATAATACTGATTACAGCAGAAACAAATGATATAGAAACTAAAAACAATAGAACAGATCAATGAAACCAGGAGCTGCTTCTGTGAAAAAAAAAAATTAATAAAATTGATCAACCTCTAGCCAGACTTACCAAAAAGAAAATGGAAAGGAGTGGCTGCACCAACTTGCATTCCCACCAACAGTGTAAGAGGGTTCCCCTTTCTCCACTCTGGAGAACAGTGTGGAGATTCCTCAAGAAGTTAAAAATAGAGCTTCCCTATGACCCTGCAATTGCGCTACTGGGTATTTACCCCAAAGACACAGATGTGGTGAAAAGAAGGGCTATCTGTACCCCAATGTTTACATCAGCAATGGCCACAGTCACCAACCTGTGGAAAGAACCAAGATGCCCTTCAATGGACGAATGGATAAGGAAGATGTGGTCCATATACACTATGGAGTATTATGCCTCCATCAGAAAGGATGAATACCCAACTTTTGTAGCAACATGGACAGGACTGGAAGAGATTATGCTGAGTGAAATAAGTCAAGCAGAGAGAGTCAATTATCATATGGTTTCACT
>PISX010010690.1:0-69214 GCA_004024625.1 Mellivora capensis
CCCCATTCTCTCCCTGTCACTCTGCACACTCTCTCTCTCTCAAATAAATCAACAAAATCTTTTTCTTTTTAAATGACAGCTTAAAAAAACCAAGAAGGAGAAGTTTTCTAAGATTTAAATGATTTGGTTCATGTTAAAAATGGTAGCATACTCTGAGGCTTTTATTTTCATATTACAATGTGTAAGTGTTTTAATCTCAGAAGAGGTAATAGATTGTGTTCATAATTAGAGCTCGATTGTTGGGTTTTAATTATCAATGCCAGAAATATAACTGTGAAAGGAGCAAAATAAACTTATTGTTAAGAAACCTATCCTGTGGGGCGCCTGGGTGGCTCAGTGGGTTAAAGCCTCTGCCTTTGGCTCGGGTCATGATCCCGGGATCCTGGGATTGGGCCCCGCGTTGGGCTGTCTGCTCGGCGGGGAGCCTGTTTCCCTTCCTCCCTCTCTGCCTGCCTGTGATCTCTGTCTGTCAAATGGATAGGATCTTAAAAAAAAAAAGAAAGGAAAAAGCAGTCTGTGCATACACTTAAAAAAAAAAAAAAAAGAAACCTATCCTGTGTGTAATCCCTTCTACATCATCTATACTTTTTTTTCTCTCATATTCAGCTTAAAGTAAGAGCTACCAGAACCTGATATGATTAGGATTCATTTTTAGCTTCTGGATATTTCCCCAAAGTTTTATTAGGCATTTCTGGAAAACAGCCAGATGACTGAGCGGATTTTAAAAGTGTTATTCAGCTCTCTTGCCTTAATAATAAGATTTTGCATTGTCTAACTTACTAGGAAAGACATCGTTGAGGAGACATGAACAAGAGAAGTGCTGTGGGGGACTGGGATGGGATGACAGAGAGCAGATGCATCCATACACAGCCTCTACTCTCCTGTCGAGTGGTGTGATCCAAAGGGTCAAGACATGCGTCTGGTCCAGGGGAGAGGCGTAAAGACAAGGCCCTCAGCCTGTCTCTAGTTGGGACAAATGTCGTACCCTGGCTTGGATGTGATCCAGAGTAAGAGACAGACAGGCATGTGTGGCCAGTGTCTTGATGAATAATTATGAAGGTTCACTATCCTGAGCTTCCTGTGTGCTGCATCTAACATGGTGATTTAGCCTGTCATGGGTAGCTGGAAGGGCACAAGGCTTTCAGAGCCCTACCCATTGCCATGGTGTTTTGTGCACAGACCTTAGCTAGATATTAGCTTATACACTTTATTCATGCTACCTTTAATCGATGATACCCCATGAGATAGTTGTTATAATCCCTATTTTGTAGTAGAGGGATTGAGGTTCAAGGCCATTAACCAAGTTACTTAGTACCACATAGCAGAAGGCAGTCGGTACTCAAACCCAAGTCTGTTTGCTACCAAGCCAAAACATTGTCTCTTATGCTCTTCCCAATCTCACTGTCTGTTTCTAATAGTAAAAATGACTAAAAGAATATGAAACAAAGTTGAATCTTCATTATCTATCTTTTTTGTATTTCATCTTTACTCTCAGGTTCATATTATAAAGTACAACTGGTTACAGTCCTTTTTGTGAACCATTTATATTTTAATTTCCTTATTAGTTCATTTATTTTGTTCACTTTTCTCACAAAGAGAATTGTTTTAAGCTCTACATTCCAATACTACATTTTAGCTTTTAAAGATGAATCATTAAGACCTCCATCAGAAGTCTTTTTTTTCCCCCCAGATTCACTGATTGATACTTAAACACTTCCATTTAGAGTTCTGGGAAAGAAAGATGGTGTTATGGCTCCATTTGTGAGACAAAGAGGGGTCCATTCAAGTAAGGGTCTCAACCCCTGTGTAGAGGCTTTGCTCTTGCAGACTCTCCGTGCAAAGCATGCTGGGTTCTGTTCTTGCATAAGAACGCCATGAAGGATCACACTACCCATGAGAACCCTTAATGAAAGTGTCCCAGGAATAATGCAGCTTCTTGTTCCCTGAGCCAATCTACCTCTGGTGCTGTCTTGCCAGTACCGTTATTCTTGACCCACACTACCACTGGGGGTAAATAAGAACACTATGAACCAAAGGTCTCTGTTTTCCAGACACTGCCATGAATGTGCACCATGTTTTTGTTCAAAGGTTCTCTCCTCTTTCATTTAGCACGTATTCACTACCACCTTGCCCCACCCCACGTGTGACCACTGCTACTATGCCTGAAGCTTTACCAAGTAGTACAACATAAAACAGTAATTCTTGTAATTAGAGGTTTTTAAGCAATAGAAATTACTTTAGAACTTATTTTATATTTCATAAGGGGAATTTCGTCATGGGCTTAGATCAGGCAGGGAGACACCAAATCCTTGATACTGACTTGCTGGTGGTCAGACACATCATCATCCCTAAGCTGCTACAGGAGCTGCATTGCTGGGCACTGGCAATAGGGGGGCTTCATGCACATCGTCTTCAGTGTGATGGGCACCCCCAGGAGTTAGCTGAGGGGCACTGAGGGGTGAGTAGGGACAGGTAGGTCATGAAAGAGAAATGAGAAGTGTGTGACTCCTGAGGACAATGCCACAGTGCATATCAGGGAAGCAAAACTGTACAGGACTAATGAATATGAAGCCTAGGGCCTGATCCTGGCTTATCTGTTGTGACCTTTTAGGCAAGTTACTTAACTCCTCCAGGACTTGGTCTTGTCATCTGCAAATGGGGTTAATAGCAGTGTCTACTGTATGGTGTTACGATGAGGGTTAGGAAAGTTAATATTTGTAATGCATGTAGATACTGCCTGATACAGAGTAAGTATCAGAGAAGTTTTTTGTTACTAAAATTCTAAACCACTTTTAATTGATCGTGCTGTTGGTGCTTAGTAAAATTCAATATGAATGATGTGATAAAGATTGTCAGTAATTCCCTTCCCTGTTCTTAATTAGTGAAGTAGTTATTGTTTCTAGAATGCTATTACTTGAAATCAGGGTAACTTCCCTGGCCACACTGTTCCTAATAGAGAAAAACTGGAGCTTAGATGTCTCTTAGTGGGAGACTGGATAAATTGTGGCATATTCAGAGAGTATGAGAATATGCAGTGTTTAAAATAAATGAGTTAGCTCTACACAAAACAATAGGGATACATTTCTAAAACAATGTTAAGCATTAAAAAAAAAAAAGAAGAAGAACCTAGAAGAATGACATCTACAGTATATACAGTAAACTTTCATTTAAAGTTTAAAAACATACCAAAGGAAGTTATATCCTATTTTGGATACAAATGTAACTAGGAAATGTATAACAAAAACACAAACATGAAGGATCCACAACAATATCAAGACAGTGATGTGCGGAAGGAGGAAAGGGAATAGAATCTGGCAAGGGCAGAAGGGGAGCTTCAGTTTTATCTTAAACATTTTCTTCCTCAGGAAAAAAACCAATATTTATGAAGCAAATATGGCAAAATGTTAACGTCTATTAAATCAGATTGCAGGTTATCTTATTATAATATTCTCTAATTTTATTTGTATTGAACATATTGATAATAAAAATAATAATTAACAGAATACATGCAAATGGCAAACTGTAATTCTAAAGTTTCCACCCATGGATTTTATTACTCCTTCAGTTAATTTAAAAAAAAAAAAAAGAATTTCGAAACATTAACATACCACCAGTTGTGCTGGTGTTTCTTATGGATGGCCCTATTTTATGACATTTAGGGAGCGTTTTGGCACAAAGCCTGTAAAGAACGCATTTTCATTATTTTAGAAAGAATTTTAATGGCCTGTTGTACATCAGTGTTAATGAGAGTCATGTAGATAAATCCCTAAGCAGTCGTTCTTAGGGCTGGATTTTTTGCTCAGCCAAAAATACAAAGGTGCTCTCTTCCTTCCTGGATAATTTTGCTGTGCAAGAATGTTGTATGTTTTCTGATGCTTCAAATCAAACAATATGGAACATTTATTTAGGATGTTTTGCTTTGCAGACTTTTGCAGCAGAACAGGAAGTCAACTAATCATTCCTTTGAATCTATGTAATGAATTACACTTTGAATATGTTATTGATTGGTAGAACAAACAGCACCATGACCCAGATTTTCAGTCTTACATCACTGAGATGTGGCTGGTATGCTCCGAGTTTGGCAACTCTCTGTTCATTATGTAAATTAACTGGGACAATGACCTGTAACTATAGAATTGCAGCTTTGCAGTTAAATACGCCATCGACCTTTTTATGTCCTGTGTATAGTATGTCATGTGTAAAATGGTCACCAAATTAATTTTGTCAGATATTGTCTACATCCTAACTGGAAAACAATTTTCATTGTTCAGAACATGAATGTTTATAGTAGATATATTTTAAGTACCTCAATTTCTATCTACTTAGCATTGCTGAGATTATTAAACATGAAATTTATTCATACATTTTGTATTAGTTATTGAACACTTACTATGTATTTTTGGATCCTAGAGATAAAGTGATGACCAAGGTAATGCTACTGTTTTCAAATTGTTAATAATCTAATCAGTAATAGGCTCAAGAAAACAGGTCATTATAACACAGTGAGATTAGTATTGTATGTCGGTAAGCAGAGGGTGTTAAAGAAGCATATCACAGGGAAATCCAGCCCTAGGAAGACCAAGGAAGGCTCCCTGGTGTTAGTGTCTATGCTCATCTTTCATTTGGAGACTGGAAGAAAAATAGTCCAAGCAGAGGAATCAGCACAGGGAAAAGCCCAGAGACAAGGCAAGGAAAAGCATACTTCAGGCCAGATGTTTGGTATGAAGCGCCTTCACTACTTTGTGGTTGTATCTGAAATTCCTAGTGCAGGTCATCCTGAGGATAACCACTGGACATCAACCATTTGAAATTCCCAAGTTTGATCCTCAGCCCAATGCCCAGGGTCTACCCAAAGCCAGCTACACTAGAATTTTGAGTGTGCTGGTCCCAAACATTGAGATTTTTAAAAATCTCTCAAGAAGATGGGAATATTCAGTCAGGTGGCAAATCACTAATTTACAAGGTAAATCCTGAGAGGTGTGTTGATTGATCAAATGTGTAGGCAGATAAGAAAGGCAGAAATGCTGTGCAAGGGTTCTGTCAAAATGAGCTGGCTATAAAGAAATGACCTTGGGGATCACATCCACTGGCTATGAATCTCAGTGCAAAACACAAGAAATGTGACTCATATACTAGAGCTGACTCTTGACCAGAGAAATAGCACTTCACACTTTTTTTCAGTTCAATTATTTGTCCATTCCAAAACACTTCTCTATTCCTTATTATATGTCAGTATGCTTAGGGCAATGGATACATATATGAGTAGAACATTGATGTCTTATCATCCCCAAACTCTCAGTTTTGTGAAGAGAAAATTTCTAAGTAGTCACAATCATGTGAAAGGACTCTCCTGGGTACACATTGCCAAGGGGGCAGTGACAGCAGACAAAATGGCAGAGAATAGCTAAATTTTGAAGGATGAACAGGAATTAACAATTCACCGAGTCAGAAAGATTTTTAGTGTACTTGGAGCAAATGTTGTGAGAAGTGTGGCTCCCAAAATGAGGCTTGAAAACTGGGTTAGCTACCAAAGGTCCAGAGACCTCTCTCTCCTTGTTGCCAACCAGGCACAGCCCAGACTCCGACATTCTCTATGTAGCTGGAAGGATTTGTTTTACAAGTTTATATAAGGTTGAAAAGGTCTTCACCTCATATCATGGTCACTTGAATAAGACCAGTGGTAGAAATTAGGAGTTCAAAGTCCTGAGAGTGGCTCAGAGACAGGAGAGGATGTGGAGTCTGTTGAGGTTCTTGAGAACCAGCTTAAGCACAGATAAAATACTAGAAGTGTGTGTCACTGGGGTAGCCAACCTCTAAGTTAACCTCCAATGATCTCTGCCTCCTGATAATCACACCCTTACAAAATTCTCTTCCTTGAATGTAGGTTGAACTTGTTGACCCTCCTTTAAAGAAAAGAATAGGGGAGAAGTCCCATTTCTGATGATAAGTTATTAAAAAAACATGTACTTTCCCTCTCCCCTGCACTTTCTCTCCCTTGCCCCCATTGCTCATCCTGGGTCAAATCAACTGCCATGTCTTCAGGCAGGCCCTTGAGGTAAGGACTGAGGCCTGCTAATAGCCATGCTGAGTGAGTTTAGAAGGAGATCCCTCCCCAGTCAGACCTTCAGATGTGACTACATCCATGGATGACAACTTGACTGCAGCTTATTGAGACAGCTTGAATCAGAGACACTCGGTTAAGCTGTGTCCAGACTCTTGACCCACAAAACAAGGAGATAATAGATGCTTATCGTTTTAGGCAGCCGTGTTTTAGGATAATTTGTTGTGCAGCAATCATAATGAATACAATCACTATTCACTCAGTTTTGGCAGATCCCATACTTCTATGAAGACCTCACAGCTTGACTCCAGAGAGCTGTTATTATTATTTTTTTAAGATTTTATTTATTTATTTGACAGACAGAGATCACAAGCAGGCAGAGAGGCAGGCAGAGAGAGAGAGGAGGAAGCAGGCTCCCCGCCGAGCAGAGAGCCTGATGCGGGGCTCGATCCCAGGGCCCTGGGACCATGACCTGAGCCGAAGGCAGAGGCTTTAACCCACTGAGCCACCCAGGCGCCCCGAGAGCTGTTATTATTAACAATCATGATTTCCCCTTGAGAAATAAGGTTTCTTTCAGGCTTGAAAGATGTAAAAATATGGGTGAAAAGCTAAGGGATTCAAAATCTGTTCTGATGTTATAAACTTAAGAGGCAAGATGGTGAAGATTATGGCTTGGGGCAATATTCAGACCATGGTCCTATGGCTCTTGTCCATCCAAGAGTGACCCTCTACTTTAATTCTTTCCCATCACCCACACCCCACCAGAATATAACGTTCAAAGCATGTAATGTTCAAAGCTGGGCAAGCACTCAGGATGGCATCTGGGAGTCTAACTGCAGATGTGCTGTCAAGCATAGGCCTTTGTCCATTGGCCTACCCTCATTGTGTTTCTTTCTATTTTACCACAATACTGAAGTTCAGAATGATTTGGACTTTGTGTATGTTTATGCAGCCTTTCTGGAATACCTTTCCCTTTATTTTTACATTATATGACTTTTTTTTCATCAAATGTTCATGAGAAAAATGCCTTTTCATGGTGACCTAAAAACCCACCTAGTCTTATTCTGGTATAAAAACCAGTTTGAAAAGCCAAAGCCTACAATGAAGACTATTAGCTAAGTAAAAACATGTCAGTCTTTGACACAATTCATTTGTTTAATTGAACATTTGTTAAGGAACAGGAAAATTATATAGTACAACAATAATTTAGAATTCTTCTAAATATACAGTTTATATTTCAGAACCTAACCCATTTCTTCTCACCTTCATGACACAGGAGAAGAAAACCTCCTGGCAATTTTACGACGAAGATGGTGGAAGTATATGATCCTGGGACTCATCGACCTGGAAGCAAATTATCTGGTGGTCAAGGCTTACCAGTACACGACTCTGACCAGTATTCAGGTACTGGCGGATCTTATGTCTTTCTCACCCTCCTCAGTTTCCAGAGGTAGTTTGCTTTCAGTTTAGTCACCTGGAAATCTAAATACTTCTCTAAAGGTTTTGCAAGAGGGAAATTGGGTGTTTAAAAATTAACTTGTGCATTATTTCTATGTCTTATTAATTTTTCTTAATTCAAATGTAATTGGATATCTTTTTCCTCTTTGTTCTTATTGGACTGTAACTATTGACAATGTAGGAAAATATTTTCTAGCTATGAATACTACCAACTAATCTTATGTCAGTAGGAGAGTTATTAATAGGCATAAAAACAGAGCCATTTTAAACACAACTTAAAACATCTTAGAATACGTTAATGGACTTTGATTAAGTAATCAGTACTTAATAATCTTTTCTTTTAGCTTTCTTTAATGAGGAGATTTTGCAACTGGAAGAGACAGAATCTTTTCTAAAAGAACAAGATACAAATTCCTAAATAGTGTTTTTCATGAAGATAGCCACTCTGTCCTCCCTTCCTCCCTCTCTTTTTCTTTTATGCACCTGGGTGTGTGTACACACACACACACACACACACACACAAACACAATTGCAAGTTTAAACTTAGGTTTTCACAAATTTCACCAGACACCATTTACATTCTTCATTATACCATAAATGATACACTTGACCATTTTGTTTCACCCTCATTTCCCCTTTATGGCAATATTATGAATTTTATAGCATTCCAAGGCTCTGGGATAAAAACAAAATATTATTCACATATGTTATATCTTACTTAGACTTGATACCACAACATTCCTGCCATTCAAATAATTTACTTAGAAAAACAATAACAAAAATGCAGAATCAAGCAAGCAAACCAACCACCTAAACATATTTAGATTGCATAGATTGAATGGGAAGTTGTCTAAGCTGGAATGAGATGGGGCTGCAGGCTTCTTCCTGCATGCCCAGTGAGACAGAAAGGATGCTTGTCTACCTAAACCCATTGAAAAGAAGTCCAGAGCTCTTATACTAATTGGACCACAATGACAGCAGGGGAATGCTGTGAGCTAATTGGCTTAAAGTTGGACTCCCCAACCCAATACAGGATGAGATTTCTGATTGTCTCAGACTCATGTTTTTCAGTAGGAGTACTACTGGCATTTTGGGTGGGGCAATTTTTCATGATTTGGGTCCCTTTCCTACTTTATTGGTCATTTAACATTCTTAGCTTCTGTCCACTAAATGCTAATATATTTTTCAGCCTTATAACAACTAAAAGTGTCCCTGTGGATTTCCAAATGCCCTCTGGCAGGGGAGTACCATCTCTGCTTGAGGGTTACTGGCTCACCAGTCAGCACTCACTCGTGGTGTCAGGATGGGATCAATCCCACCAATCACATGTCACCCACTATAGGAGAAAGGTGGATGAATGCTGGGAAATCAGCTACGTGCCCCCATACTCAGCATCACTCCCACTCACTTCAATGAGTCCCACAATAGAAATAGGTATCTCTCTTCTGTGCTCCCATGGCACTTTATTTGTTAGCTCTGTCTACAGTCTGTCTTACTGAAGAATGATGTTTGAATATTCCCACGTACTCCACCCGACTGTGAGTTCCATCACAGCAAGGGTAATTTCTTGTTCACCTCCGAATTTCTAGTACCTACTAGAAAACCCAGCACATGCCAGGTACTCAATAAATGTTTAAAGAAGTTAATTCAATTACATTGATTTCCACTATTTGGGGGCACAGAAATTCCCAGCAGTTCTCTACCTAAGTGTAGAGGCCTCCAGAATGTCTTTACAGATAGGGCAGGAGAAGGAAGAGACAAATGTTAGCTTTGTGGCAGAGCTGAGCCCATTAGCCCAGAGCCAAAAACTGTAAGTGAGCCTGGGGAGAATGAAGAGGAGATGTTCCCCTTTGAAAATATAGTTGGCTTCTGTGGGTTTTTTGTTTGTTTGTTTTTAAGCATTGTAAAGTCACAACCAATTGTTGGTTTCTTAAGTTCTATGGAGCTTTTTAAAAAAAAATTTTTTTCAATTTTCCTTTCTCTTTCTTTCTTTTCTTTTTGGAACAGCGGCAATTTATTCTTAACAACTGGTCTCATGGTCTTCAGGTGTTTAGTTCAACCCATGTCATACCCCACCATCCTGATCCATCCTGCTACCTCTCTCAAATTCGTTCTTCAATGCCTATTTTAATGTTCCATTCTATGAAAAAGTTTATCTTAATTCTTTAGCAAGAAAGAAAAATAATAATTCTACTGGAATATCAGTTGGTCTTCATTGTAATTTACTAAGCAAGGAATAGTGAAAAGTAAAAAAGCAAGTTGAATCTAACAATTTTAGAATTACTTTGCCACATACAACAAATAAACCTATTAAATAATAATAAATGGTCAGAACAGAAGGCATTTGTTCTGGAACCATGTCTGTACAGCTATTTAGTAATTTAATCTTGTTTACTCATTGGAAATCAGTAGAACTAACAAGTGCCGATAATTTTTCCTTATTTCTATAAATATTAATTCAGCTTTTAATATGTGTTTAGTTTTTACTCATATTAATCAATAAGGAAAATATATTAATTAAGCCTCTGAGAAATGAGCTAGTTATTGCAAGTGACATAAAGAGAAATGAATAAGCCTTTCCCTCCAGAAACATATGAATTGATAAAGAGCATAAGAGGGAAAAATCTATCGATAGTAATGCCAAGTACCGCAAGAGAACAGATGCCTAAGTGTTACAGTTTCCAAAGAAGGCAGAGATGATGTTTATTTCCAAAGACCAAGAAAGTACCCATTCACATGAGTCTATAAGATTAGATAAAATGTAGAGAAGATAAAATGTGGGTATAGATTTGCACATGGGATGAAGAGCATGACAGAAGCGTGGGGGCAGGAAACCCAATGAATATGATTGGGGAGCAATTATTCCAGTTTGATTCATCCAGTCACTAAAAAAATAATTATTGAATAATTCTGTGTTCAAGACATTTTATTAAGTGGTGGATAAAGTTGCAAGCAAAAATAGATACAAGCTGTATTCTCATGGAACTTTTAGTCAAATAGGGAAAGCAGCATTTGGTCAAATAATCAAACGAATGAATGTATAGTTTTAGTGAAGGATAAGCATTCTAAAGAAAAGCAACACAGTTCTATGAGAATGGCTGTCAAACCAACCTGACTTAAACTGGCAAGTTGGGGAAGCTTTTCCCCTGAAGAATTGATAGTGAACTGAAGTCTGAAAGAGGAGTAGAAGAAATAGATGTATTCCTGGAAACTTAAAAACTACCAAGACTGAAACAGGAAGAAATAGACAGTCTGAACAGACCCCAGCCAATAAGGAAATTGAAGCAGTAATAAAAATCTCCCAACAAACAAGAGCCCAGGGCCAGATGGCTTCCCAGGGGAATTCTTCCAAATATTTAAAGAAGAAATAATACCTATTCTATTGAAGCTGTTTCAAAAAAAAATAGAAATAGAAGGAAAAATTCCAAATCCAGTCTATGAAGCCAGCATTACCCTGATCCCAAAATAAGACAAAGACCCCATCTAAAAGGAGAATTACAGACCAATATACCTGATGAGCATGGATGCCAAAATACTCAATAAGATCCTAGCCAACAGGATCCAACAGGGCGCTAAAACAATCATTCACCACGACCAGGTGGGATTTATTCCTGGGATGCAAGGGTGGTTCAACATTCAGAAATCAATCAATGTGATAGAGTACATTAATAAAAGAAAAGATAAGAACCACATGATCTTTTTGATTGATGCAGGAAAAGCATTTGACGAAATAAAAGCATCCTTTTCTGATTCAAACTCTTCAAAGTATAGGGATAGAGGGACCATACCTCAACATCATTAAAGCATCTATGAAAAGCCCACAGTGAATATCATTCTCAATGGAGAAAAAATGAGAGCTTTTACTTTAAGATCAAGAGACAACGGCGATGCCAACTATCACCATTATTGTTCAGCGTAGTACTAGAAGTCCTACCCTCAGCAATCAGACAACAAAAAGAAATAAAAGGCATTCAGATTGGCAAAGAAGAAGTCAAACTCTCTCTCATTGCAAATGACATGATACTCCATCCACAAATTACTAGAACTCATATAGCAATTCAGCAATGTGGCAGGATACAAAATCAAGGCACAGAAATCAGTTGCATTTCTATACACTAACAATGTAACTAAAGAAAGAGAAATTAAGGAATTGATTCCATTTACAATAGCACCAAAAACCATAAGATACCTAAGATTAAACCTAACCAAAGAGGTAAAGGAGCTATACTCTAGAAACTACAGAATACTTGTGAAAGAAATTGAGGAAGACACAAAGAGATGGAAAAATATTCCATGCTCAGGGATTGGAAGAATAAAGATTGTTAAACTATCTCTGCTGCCCAGAGCAATCTACACTTTCAATGCAATCCCTATCAAAATACCATTGACATTTTTCACAGAGCTGGAACGAACAATCCTAAAATCTGTGTGGAACCAGAAAAGACCCTGAATTGCCAGGGGAGTACTGAAAAAGAAAACCAAAGCTGGGAGCATCACGATGCCTGACTTCAAGTTCTGTTACAAAGTTGTGATCATCAAGACAGCATGGTATTGGCACAAAAACAGACACACAGATCATTAGAACAGAATAGAGACCCCCAAAATGGACCCTCAACTCTACAGTCAAATAATTTTCGACAAATCAGGAAAGAATATCCAATGGAAAAAAGAGTCTCTTCAATAAATTGGACAGCCACATGCAGAAGAACGAAACTGGACCATTCTCTTACACAATACACGAAGATAAACTCAAAATGGATGAAAGACCTCAATGTAAGACAGGAATTCATTCAAATCCTGGAGGAGAACATAGGCAGTAACCTCTTTGATGTCAGCCACAGCAACTTCTTTCAAGACACATCTTTAAAAGTAAAATTGCACTTTTGGGACTTCATCATGATAAAATGCTTCTGCACAGCAAAGGAAGAGTAAACAAAACTAACAGGCAATGGGAGAGGAATGGGAGAAGATATTTGCAAATGACATTACATATAAAGGGCTGGTATCCAAGATCTATAAAGAACTTATCAAATTCAGTACCCAAGAAGTAAAAATCCAGTCAAGAAATGGGCAGAAGACATGAGCAGACACTTCGCCAAAGAAGACATCTAAATGGCCAACAGACATATGAAAAAATGCTCAACATGACTAGCCATCAGGGAAATGCAAATCAAAACCACAGTGAGATACCACTTTACACCAGTTAAAAGGAAAAATTAACAAGACAGGAAACAATTAATGTTGGCAAGGATGTGGAGAAAGGGAAACTCTCTTACACTGTTGGTGAGAATGCAAGTTGGTACAGCCAGTATGGAAAACAGTATAGGGTTCCTCAAAAAGTTAAAAATTCAGCTACCCTACTACCCAGCAATTGCACTACTATGTATTTACCCCAAAGATACAGATGTAGTGTAAAGAAGGGATGCCTGTACTCCAATGTTTATAACAGCAATGTTCACAATAGGCAAACTGTGGAAGGAGCCAAGATGTCTTTCAGCAGATGAATGGATAAAGAAGATGTAGTTCATATATACAATGGAATATCACTTAGCCATCGGAAAGGATAAATACCTACCATTTGCATCAACAAAGATGGAACTGGAGGGGATTATGCTAAGCGAAATAAGTCAAAAAGAGAAAGACAATTATCATATGGTTTCACTGATATGTGGAACATAAGGAATAATGCAGAGGACCACAAGGAAAGGGAGGAAAAACTAAATGGGAAGAAATCAAAGAGGGAGACAAACCATGAGAGACTCTGGACTCTAGGAAACAAACTGAAGGTTACAGAAGGGAGGGGGTGGAGTGATGGGGTAACCAGATGATGGTATTAAGGAGGGCACATGTTGTGATGAGCACTGAATGTTATATGCAACTAATGAATTGTTGAACACTACAGCAAAAACTAATGATGTACTATATGTTGGCTAACTGAACTTAATAATAAAAAATAAATAAAAAATAAAAATAAGAGATAATAGACAAATAAATAAATAGGAGGGGTGGAAAGAGATCTAAACAAAGAAGACAGTGGGCTTAAGGCCCTGGGTAGGAAGGGCTGCGGCAAGGATGAAGTTGGAGACCAGTCATGTGGCTGGGCATAGGGAATGAAGACTAGTACAAGATGGCCTGGAGAAGGAGGCAGACACCAAACACTATGAGTCTCGACGGCCAGGTCAAGTGTTTGAGTCTTAAGCCTAAGTGCCATGGGAAGCCAAATTTGAGTCTTAAAGAAAACTCGGGCCTTAGTATAGAGAACCGATTAAAGCAGTGGATTCTCTTAAAGGAATAGAGAAAGACAGAACTGAAGACTTAAGTTGGGACCATATTGTAGGAGGTCTTCAATGTCAGTAGGAAGAGTGTGACTTCATTTTATAGGTAAAAGAGAGCCATGAAAATTTCTGAGGAAAGAAATGATAAGATGTGACTCTGTAACCCTTTTTCAAAGCACTTCTGTTTTCACAAGCCAGTCTTCATTAATAGTTGGCACAGCACCAAATACTTTTGTTTCTTGATTCTTTTAAAAATAGAGACATAAACCAAAAAGACACCAAGAGCCTGTCTTTGCTTTTTCTTCCTGCCCTTTGAGTTCGTTCACCAAACTTAGGATTAGATGTCACAAACAACTGATACATGAAACTTGAAAGGAAAACATTTTTTTCTTTGAAATATATATTTTTGAAATGATTATAGACTCACAGGGAATTGCATAAATATAGAGTCTTTTGCATCATTTATGCAGCTTTCCCCAATTGTGACATTTTATATGACTTTTGTATGATGTCAAAACCAGTATATTGATACTGGTACAATACTGTTAACTAGACTATAGACCTTTTTCAGTTTTCAACCCCTTTTCTTTCATTCATGAATGCATGTGTGTGTGTGTGTGTGTGTGTGTGTGTAGTTCTGTGCTATTTGATCCCACTTGTAAGTCTGTGTAAACACTAACACAATTAGGATACAGAACTGCCCCATTACTACAAAGCAACTCAGTTGTGCCCCTGCTGTGAAGTTGCACCCATCCCACCAACCCATCCCTGTCATCTGGCAACCATTAATCTATTCTCCAGCTATATGATTTTGTCAGCAGGAGGATGCCATATAAAATGGAATCATGCAGTGTTTAACCTTTGGAGATTGTTGTTATTGTTGTTGTTTTTTTTCCCCACTAAGCATAACGTCTTTAAGTGCATCCAGATTCTTGCATATATCAATATTTTATTCCTTTTTATTGAAGTGTAGTATTACATGGTCTAGATGTACCAGAGTGTGTTTAACCATTCACCTGTTGAGAGACATTTGAGTTGTTTCCACTTTGGGCTTTTACAAATAAAGGTGCTATGAACATCCATGTGCAAGTTTTTATGTTAACATAAGATTTCATTTCTCTGGGCTAAATGTGCAACAGTGCATCTGCTGGGTGATACGGAAAATTCCTGTTTGGCTTTAGAAACTGGCAAATGGCTTTCCAGAGTTGCAGCACCATTTTACATTCCCACCAGCCATGTATGAGAGGCCCAGTTGCTCCATATCCTCACCAGCACTTGGTGTTATCATCATCTTTTATTTTAGCCATTCCAAAACATACATAGTGATATTCCATTGTGGTTTTAATGTGCAGGTCCCTAGGAGCTAATGTTGAACATCTTTTGGGGGAAAAAAAAATGTTTTAGCTTTGCCTTCATAGTTGGAAGCTAAAAAAAGTTAACAATGGCAAAAGTGATAACATATTAAGGAAAAAGATGATGGAGGAGAGGCATTGAAGTGAAGAAACCCAGCTGTTTCCCTTATTAGAAAATGAAGAGATTTATAAGGATTTATAAAGATTGTATTCTAAAGACACCTTTGTGAGTTTGTATCTCTTGACTTGCAGAGAATGAATAGATTGTGCCTGTGACTTTGAGACAGATTAGCAGTGACATTTGGATAAATTCTAAAAGCACTGCTATTTTTATAACTGCCGTACGAACCATTTCAGTAGAAATATCAGCTTTACAACTTCTCGCCTAAAGATTATTCATCTTTTTTTCAGCCGTGTAGTACTAAAATGCAAACAGATGAAACTGATGCTTCTGTGAAATCAGAAGAAAGCTGGTCTCTTCAAACATGGTATTTGGCAACTAAAATTAACTCACGTTGGAAACGATGTGCAGTACTCTTGCTGATAACCATGCTGAGGGGTCTGTACCTCTAACATATCTCCTCCTCACATAGTGTATACTTCAGAGCACTTTCCATTCTTCTGGCAGTTTCCATCAGAGGCAAAGGACAAGAAAGAAACTCCTCTGGCCCTGGTTATTTTCTTTCTGTCCTGCTCCTCTGACTCAGACATGTTAGGACCAGTTAATACAGAATGCAAGCCAGCCTCCCCAGTGTGTATTGCGATATCCAGCTCTGAGATTAATTCTACAAGGCATACACACAACATATACATGTAACATACACAACATGCTAAGACATACACAAGTGACAATTTGTCTTATTGCTTTACGTAACTCTTAGTCATTTCTGGGTTTTCTCTTTGTCAATTTTCAGTAGGCTATGAGTTAAGCTGTATCAGATCCAGAGAAAGGCTGGGTAGTTTGTACATTGTTATGTCGAAAACTTAAGCCATGTGAATAGACTTGCTCTTCAGATGTATTTATTATTTCAAAAATGCTTATGCTGTGGTTAGAGGCTGGGGATACGACTACTGATCAGACCTGAGCCCTGATGTGGGGCAGTGGGCAGCTATGTTATCAGTTAGGAAACAATATAGTCGGGTGATAAAGTATGCATTAGTAGTATCTTTCCTGGAGACAGGAGAGGGGTACCACTCATCCTCAGGACTCATGTAGCTCTGGTCCCATAGTCAAGAAGTTATGATATAAGAGAGAAAGTCACTAAACTTATTTGTAGCCAACTTGTATTTCCACCTCCATGGATGAGCCCAGAGACAAAAACTGCCTATGCACGTTAGAAACAGATCCATGGGCTTGAGTTTACGATTATGAGTTCAGCTTTTAAGACTGTATTTCCTTCTTTACCCTTGCTGTTTTACCTGTCCTTGGTGTAGGACTATGGCAATTTATGACTATTCAAAAGATATTTTAAAGTACATTTAAAAGAAAAGCTTTAAAAGCAGACAGAGTTCTTACCCTTAAAGGGAATATGATATTCTGAATACCTTTCAGATTTCTTAAATCTGGACTTTTTATTTTCATGATTGTAGAAGTAACTTAAATATGTAAATAAAATAAAATTTTTTAAAAAAATAAATAAATAAATATGTGATTGGACACTGCAGGTTTCCTGCCAGCCTTTTAACCTGAGAAAAATATGGACTTTTCTTTTTTTTTTTTTTAAAGATTTTTTTATTTATTTATTTGACAGACAGAGATTACAAGTAGGCAAGAGAGGCAGGCAGGGAGAGAGAGGAGGAAGCAGGCTCTCCGCGGAGCAGGGAGCCCGATGTGGGGTTCGATCCCAGGACCCTGGGATCATGACCTGAGCCGAAAGCAGAGGCTTTAACCCACTGAGCCACCCAGGCGCCCCTAGACTTTTCTTTTTTAAAAAACATATTTACTCCCTCCTGCATATCTGTAAGGACCTTGAAGTTTAGACCTTTGTATCTGGTATACAGTAAGCACTAAATAAATTTCTTGTGTTTGAATAAATGCAGAAACAATTCATCTTTGTTTCCTTCACAAGATCATGTATATATAGATACCAACAATGTATGAAATATTTGAATAAATAAGTTAATGCATGAAAGGATGAATTTCTAAAGGTGAGCTATGAATGGGATAGGACAACACAGTGACCGTTAGTGGTTTTATCATCAGAAGTTCATTTATTCCTACAGGATTCAGATATAGAACGCTAAATACCTTTTGAGTATTCTACTATGCTCTGGGGATGTAGAGATGATGAAAAAACTGTCCCAGCTCTTAAGAAGCTCAAGTGTTATAGGCATTGTCTCCACACAGAGTCACTCATGCTATACTTAGATGTTCAGAGCATCTTCACCTTCTTCATAATCCTATAATTTATCGAATCTTTCTAGGGAACCTTCCCCTCAATGCCCACAAGCAGGCTAAATAGCAGGAGGTGGAGGGAAAAGTCTGATTTCATATAAAATTACTAATTTTATTAAATTTAAAATTATTAATTTTATATGAAATCAGATGTCTTCTAGTTAAACATTTTCTCTGGATAGTTGAGTTGCTTTTGGACAAATGCTCACCCTCTCAGAAGTCCCTTCTTCCATACTCACTTCTGCAGCGGCATGTGGCTGGGTCTGTAGTGTGACCTCAGGCCCATGTTGGTCCTTTGGTTGCTCTCCAGTGTAGAACAGCTCTGTTGTTGCTGTGCACTTGCTGGAATGGATATGGAGCTCCTCAATTCTGTGCTTGGCATTCGGCTGGCCTCTGATGTTCACTCTGCCCCCCAGTGGTGTCCCTCTCCTTGCTGACTAGCCCTCTGATCCTCACTGATCCTGCGGCCTCCAGGTATCTGGCTGTGAATGTGTTTGGTCTTCAGCCTTGCTGGTCCTTGTCAGATGGAACGCCTCGCCCCACCCCAGGTAAGCCAGCCTGCGCCACTTTGCAGAGCACTCAGACTTCTGGCAAAACAGGAGCCCCAGAAAAGGCTTCTGGGGAACTCTGGTGCTCTCTGCTAAGGACGCTTCACCTCTCATCATTCTCTGATGCAGGCTCTTCAGGTTGGTGTGGCTGTCCCAAAAGGAAACCAATGCTTTGCTTTCAGTTTTCCCTCTAACTATCTAGCATTCTTTTCCCCCTGGGACTTCAATGCAGAGAGGGCACCTCTGGGCACCTATGACTCAACACTCGCTTCTCCGATGTTAATTCCTTTTCTCTTCCCATAGTCCATGGTGGGAGAGACAATCTCTTCCCCCACTCTTCCTCTCTAGCATGGACTTCTTTGTCTTACACCCTCCTTTCAGAACACTAGACCTCCTATTTGGGTCCTAAAGTAGAAAGGAGCAATCTTCCACATTCTGGAAGAAACTCTGATGTAGTTGGTAATCAATTCTTAATATGTTGGAGGGAGAATTACAGAATTTAGAATGCCTTCTCTGTCACTGAACCTGACTCTAGCCCTTTCTTCGCTAAAGACATCAGGAAAGTCAGCTTGGTATTTGAAAGCTGATGAATGACCTCTCTGTTCTATAAAGGACCTGCCCTCTTTTTTCTCACGGCCCAGTTTAACAGGTAAAAGGCAGAGTGGGCATGATTGACGGTGGAAAATTAAATTTCCAGAAAACTTTATCCTATTTTTCTGGAAGACAGATGTATAGACAAATTATAGTGCACTGTGAAGAGTAGTAAAATGGAGCTATGCACAAATGCTATGGGATTGCAGAGAGGAGGGACTGCCTCCACCCGTGACAGAAAGGACTCTCCAGAGGAGACATTTTGGTGGGGTCTGTAAACCTAAACTTCACTGACAGCATGAATCCCATAGTAAAACAGGGTCACTTGGCTCTCTGGTGATTGTCAGCTCCAATGGCTCATGTAGACAAGTTATAAATAAGTGAGATGCCCTTATCTATTTGTTTTCTGTCTGAGCACTAGTTTTCCTACTTCAAAGAATTTAAAAACCTGCCGGCTGGTGTGGTCCTGGTTATGCACATGTAACATTGCATGCAGTGGGCCTTGTTTCCCCACAGTCCCAGGCAAAAATAATCCAACAAACAATGACACATCATATTGTTCTGATTCCGCCACCACCTCCAACACCTTTCTCAGTGACGTTCCTCTGTCCTTCCTGCAGATGGAATTTCCCTGGTCTTCCAGCATTTTCAGATGTGTCTGAGATCCATGTGACAGTGCGCCGGCCAGGCTAGGACACCCACTGCTTTAGCCAGCCTCCAACGTGTGGCAGAGGCTCAAAAAGTATCAGTCCTTTTACTCACCTGTTTTCCACTGCATGTATTCTTTCCATTGGTCCAACTTAAGAAAAAAGATACATGTTGCCTCAACTAGACTGTGCTCTCCACACACACTCTCACCTTAGACAGCAAACTGAAGAAAAGCAATGAAAAATTGTGCAGTTGCATGCAAACTGTTCTAGGTGAAAGACCTCGTTTGAGATACAAGAAGGCTAGGAAACCCACATTCCAATTAGCTTTGCCACTGATTGATTACTGTGTTACTTCACATAAGACCATTTGCCAGTCAATAGAGGTGAAATATCATAAACATTAATGAGATTGCTTCTAGGTACAAGCAAAATTCTTCTAGCCCACTGTTTGGGAGTGAAAATATCAAGGGAACTTGTAGAAGCCCAATATGGTTATACCCTACTTGGAATTATGTTTTCACAGTATCAGAGTTAAACAAACCTTAAAACCATGGAATACTGTTGCTTGACAAGTAAAATCAAGAAAATTTTCTCCTCTGGTACAGATACACCACTTTTTTTTTGCAACAAACATGTTCCTGAAATATTACTTCCAAATAAATTTTTATACATGATTTCTAATTTTAATACTCTGGGAAATGTACAGGGTATTTCTTATAAATTGAAAAATCATTCTGTACAATGAATAGTAACTGTTTCTGTTTCCGTAGGTATTCTTTCCATACACTGAGTTTGTGAAAAGTGAAACACTCCTATAGTCCAGTATTATGCCACACACAAGATTGATATTTCCAAAGTTAGTAGCCAAAATGCCTGTTATGTTCGGTGGATAAGAGTGAACAGGGCAGAGGAGAGGGGAAGACACAGGAGGCCTGGCTGTGGATATTCCCAGGGCGTCTATGTGCTCACATAGATTAATCGGTTAACCACTGACTGCCTTACACCTCCCAAATGTGCATGCTCTCTACAGAATAGAATCAATGGAATTATGGGCAAATGGACACTTTTAATCGATGTTTTCGTTCATTTAAGTAAGGAATTGCAAATAGATTTAGTGAGCACCTCTAAATTGCATGTGTGTTTGTACAAGGGAAAAGGACAGGGAGACTGAGAAAACAGGACCAAGACAGAAAGCACAGTACTGAAAACAAGTCTTCTAATGTCCAAGTAAATAAAATTTCAAAACTCAAAGTTTTCTTTACTTTGGAAACTTATACCTTAGAAGCCTTAATAGAAACTAATTAAAATTTTAGAAGTCAGAATGTTCCAGTATGATTCAGTAATCCCACTACTGGGCTTTACCCAAAGAAAACAAAAACACTATTTTGAAAAGATATATGCATCACTCTGTTTGCTGCAGCATTATTTACAATAGCCACAATATAGAGGCAATGTAAGTGTCCATCAGTAGGTGAATGGATGCAGAAGATGTGATACACACACACATGCATATATATAGTGGAATATTACTTGGCCATAAAAAAGTGAGACCTTGCCATTTGCAACATGTATGGATCTCAAGAGTATTAGGCTAAGTGAAATAATTCAGAGAAAGACAAATACCATATGCTTTCATTTATATGTGGAACCTAAAGCACGAAACAAATAAATAAACAAATGAATAAAAACAGAAACAGAATCATAAATACAGAGAACAAACTGGTGGTTGCCAGAGGAGAGACGTTTGGGTGATGGATGAAATAATTGAAGGGGATCAAGAGATACAAAATTCCAATTATAAAATAAGTAAGTCACAGGATGAAAAACAAAAAACTAGGGATGTAGTCAATAATATTGTAATAACGTTGTATGGTGACAGATGGGGACTACACTTACTGTGGTGAGAGTAGCTTTATGTATAGAATTGTTGACTCACTGTGTTGTACACTTGAAACCAATATAAAGATGTTTATCAGCTATACATCAATTAGGGGAAAAAAAAGGTGTTCCAATTAGCCATGCTTTAAAATCCTGCCAATTAAGGCTTGTTGCCCAAACATGTTCATTTGGTCTTCAAGTGATTTTTATACATATGAAAACTTTTGATAGAAATTTAGAGTCATTTTTTAATTTCAAGTCATCCTCCCTGCCTTTCTTCAAGCAAAATTCCATAAATAACATCACTGGTAATTTCTCATAGTTTTCTCCAGGTAATTACTTCCTTGGTTTCTTGAAACATTAAAGATTATTAATAAAATGAAAGAAAGGGTAAGAGATTTTATGTGTTGGTTACAAGATTTGAGGATTTTTTTTTTAAACCAGTGATCTAGTTTGGCCTCATTTAAAAAACAATCCTATATCCTATAAAGGATTTAATTAGGGGATACAATATGAAAAGATAATGGACTTGAAAAGAGCTAGTTTGTAACAAATAGCTTCTCTAATTAGTGTAACATGAAAATTAAGAGTAGGCAAACACCAAGTGGTTTCATTAGAAACATCATTCTATATAAGAATTCTCTTTCTTTTCAAATAAAAATGTCCTTGAGGTAATAACAATATTTTACTATATAAGATATAAACAAAGTGGCTTAGTAAACATAACCAAATTTATACTTTCAAATTAATATTATTCTTTTTTTTAAAGATTTTATTTATTTATTTGACATACAGAGATCACAAGTAGGCAGAGAGTCAGAGAGAGAGAGGAGGAAACTGGGTCCCCGCTGAGCAGAGAACCCAATGTGGGGCTGCATCCCAGGACCCTGGGATCATGACTTGAGCCGAAGGCAGAGGCTTTTTTGAGCCACCCAGGCACCCCTCGAATTAATATTATTCTTCAACATGCTTTTTATTACACACTTATTTAGATGTGCCTGCCATTGTTCAAAATATCGTAGAGTTTCTTTGACATCTTCCGAGCTGATTTTAAGTCACGCAGATTTCTTTTATAATTTATCCTTCCTTTGGATCCCAAAAGTATTATCTAGCTTAATCCAGCATTTGTGTTCTTTCCAAAAAAATAAAACCTACTCTTGAAGAATGAGCAGTTGCTTCCATTAAGGATATTCCAGTGAGGGCTCTGAAGGCGATTTTAGAAAGTTCAAATGTTTTGAGCAATGAGAGCTTCATTAAAATTCACCCATGACCTTCCAGCATGACTACCTTGAATGACAACCATGTGCAGATTGAACAAATTCCAGTGTTAAAGAAGATTAGATATGTAAAAACCTGCATGCCCTGTTCAATAAGTGGCAGCTTTCTTTCCCTTAAAAAAAAAAAAATCTTCATTATTTCCAAGGCACACCTTTCTTTACGTATGAACATAGCTTGTGTCATAGGCAGAACAATGACCCTCCAAAGATATTAGAGTTCTAATCCCTGTAATATGTTACTTTACAAGACAAAGGGACTCTCAGATGTGATACAATTGATGAATCTGAAATGATGAGATAATTCTGTATTCTCTGAGTGACCTCAATATAATCCCAAAGGTCATTTGAAAAGAGGAGCCAGAGTCAGGGCAGTGCCGGGTGGGGGAAAGATGCGGCAATGGAAGCAGCCTAAAGATGCTACCGTCTTGGCTTTAAAGACGGAGGAAGGAGCCACAAACCAAGGAATGCAGGTTGCCCTAGAAGCTGAGAAAGGCAAAGAAAGGGATTCTTCTTGAGGGCTGCCAGAACGTACACAGCTCTGTGAACATGTTGATTTTAGGACTTCTGACCTCCAGAACTGTATGATCATGAATTTATATTGTTTGAAGCCACTAAGTTTGTGGTCGTTTGTTAGAGCAGCAACAAGAAATGAATACATTTGGAGACAGTATTTAATTCTGCTCCCACCCCCAGGCAGATTTGAAGGTGCTGACCTTTTGAGGGCCTTCCAAAAGGAACCAGAAACACACAGGTCCAAGGGCAATCTTCTGTTGTCTGTCTGTGCTGGTGTTTCCATTCTCTGAAAAAAGGATCCTGACAAGGGCCTATTTCCTCTCTGTGGTCACTAAGGTCCCAATGCTCCCAGTGCTGCCTAGATGGACTTCTTTGGAGAACCATTTTGGTGCTGTCTGCCATGGACAGACATCCAGGAAAACACTCTTGCATCGTGATTGGTTGCCTTTACAGAAGTGCTCATGTTGATTCAATCACTACACAAAATTCACCTGCAATTAGTACTTAAAGTAGGATGATGTACTTGCATTATAAAAAAGAAAATACATGCATTAGCCTGCTCACTTTGGCAATGCTTTTGAAGGGATGTGTTTATTAATAAATCATAAATCAGTAAAAGTCTTTGAGATGCATTAAGAATGAAGGGTATAGTGTTAAAGCGGCTAAGACTTCCCCCATCAAATAGATAAATAAAATATTTTTTAAAAGATTTTTAAACTCAGTTAGTTGAGCATCCTGCTCTTGGTTTCTGATTAGGTCATGATCTTGGAATCTAGAGACAGAGCCCCCTCGTCAGGCTCCACATTCAGCAGGGAGTCTACTTCTTTCTCTCTCTCTCTCCCTCTGCCTCTTCCCCTGCTCGAACTCTCTCTCTCTCTGTCTTTCAAATTAATAAATAAATTAATTAATTAATTATTTTTTTAAAAAGCTGCTAAGACTTCTTAAGACTCAGACCATAAGAATTAATAAAAACACCAACCTGTGAGAAAATAGCAGAAATTATTTCTGTCCTTCTCCCTGTCTTCCCTCTTTTTTGTATCTTCTGGGTCAGGGGCCAGTTACAATTCAAGATCCCTTGAACAGAAAGACAGAATATAGCTGAGCATTTTCTGAAGCCATCAGCTGGGGGACTCTGTGGTCAGTTTATGAGCTGCAACACCATCTGGGCCAGAGAATGAGGACAGAAGTAGGTGCTACACAGAAATTCACCTTCAGCTCCTTTGGCTGAAGTCCTCTCAATAAGCAGCTTTAGGCAATACTAGTTACCTCAGTGACAGCAGATTCCCCCCAAATGGTTCAGAGAAGCAGAAAATTTTTACCATTCAACATCTACTATCTGCCCTTCCCTCTCCCCTGCTTTATTTTTCTCCATAGTTTTTATCTCCATTGGCATACTATATATTTTGATTGTCACTTAAACTCCATAAACATTTTTATTATTATTAACTAGATTTCTTATTTCCTAGGATAGCACTGGGCACCTTCTAGATGTTCCACAAATATTTTTAGTGAATTAATAAAATATTTAAGGGGCCCTTGTGTGTACCAAACACCATCTAGCTTCAGAAAATAAAACTTGAGAGCAAGAGAGAAAAAAAATCCTTTCCTTATGGAGGGTAATTGTGTCTTAGCATAGTAAGTACAATTTGATAATACTGAGATCAGTGGGAACCCTCTGAGGGGGCACTTAGTTCAGATTTAAGAAGCCAGAGAGGGCTTCCTAGAGGAAATGTCTCAACTGAGCTCTGAAAGATATGTCTGAGTGGAACAGGGGAGGGGTAGTGAGAGAGATGGACATGGGAACTCTGGACAGAAGGAACAGCCGGTGCAAATAAATGAGTTGGGAAGGACCATGACATGTTAAAGAAACTAAAAATGCTTCTGCATGGAGTTTGAAAGAGAAACAGTCAAAGAAGAGAATGAAGAGGCAGCTGGTGACAGATCACGAAGGGACTGACAAACAACGTTAAGGGACTTGGGCTTTATCCTGAGAGTTTCTAGAATAGTAATGATATGATGAAATTTGCAATTTAGAGAATTCATTTGCATGGCCCTATGAGGAAGGGGCAGACAGGATAGGGCAAGTAAAGAGGTTCTAGAGAACTATAGGTGGCTAAAAAGACAGGACTCGGTGACTTATTTGATGTGTGCATGAAGAAGGATCAATCCACGTTTTATTCACCCATGTGTGTAGCGAATATCTATTGAGCATATATTACATATACCTTTCTATGAGTTCTAGATATATAGCATAAAGATCATATTCTTAGCCTCATGAGGCTTCCCTTCTGAGTTATATTTAGTTTCACTTTTTTTTCTCTCTGACCAGAACATGAGGGAGTAAGATGTGCAAAGATATGGGGAAGACAGTTCTTTTTTTTTTTTAAGATTTTATTTATTTATTTGACAGACAGAGATCACAAGTAGGCAAGAGAGGCAGGCAGGGAGAGAGAGGAGGAAGCAGGCTCTCCGCGGAGCAGAGAGCCCGATGTGGGGCTCGATCCCAGGACCCTGGGATCATGACCTGAGCCGAAAGCAGAGGCCCCAACCCACTGAGCCACCCAGGCATCCCTGGGGAAGAGAGTTCTGTGGAAAGGGAACAATATAAGGGTGAAGGCTCTGAGCATGGCATGTTTAAGACACAGAAAGAGTGAATGAAGTTACTGGCAGTAAGACATGACATTGAAGAAGGAAGTAGAGGCCAGATTACATAAGGCTAATATAATATATATATTATTATATATAATAATACATATATGTTATCTTATTTTATATTATTTTATAAGGCTATTACATAAGATCAAGGAAAGCATTTGGATTTGTTCTAAGAAAAATCATTTGAACGTGCAGAGTGCAGAGTGGGGGATTGATGTGACCTAACTGGTATTTTTAGATCACTGGGGCTGTGGCTGCTCATGGAGAGTTGACTGTACATGGAGGCCACTAACTGAAAGATGTGGTGACTTGAAGGCAGGTGCTAACCACAGAGGTGGCTAGAGCTTGGGGGATACATTTATAAGATAGAGCCAATAGGGTTTTCTGAGTATTTGTATGAGGGATGTTTGAGAGATTCAAGAATGATTCCTCGGTTATTGGACTCAGCCACTGGGTTGTGCCATGTGGTAAAACGAGGAACATAGGGGAAGAGCAGATGTGGAACAGAAAATCAAGATTCTGCTTTGGCCACATGGGCTTGAACTTCCTATTGGACATCCAGGCAGAGCTTGCTAGAGGTGGCTGGGAATATGTATCTGGGGTTCAGGAGAGAGGTAGGGGCTCGGATTATTAATTTAGAATCATTTTTAAATAGATGGGATTGAAAGTTATGGCCTGATTATATCACCAATGGGGTGAATGTAAATGGAGAAGAGAAGGAAACTGAATGCTGAGCCTTGGGACCTGCCAACATTCAGAGACCAGAGGAAAGAGGAGAACCAGAAGAATGTGATAGACCCTGGAAGCAAGTCAGGGAAGTGTTTCAGGAGGAAAGGAGTGACTGCTTAGATATCAGGGTTTGGGATTCAGATCTGAGCAACTAAGTCTCCAGTGGTCCCATTCAGCGGGAGAAGAACAGTATGGAGGAAAAGAGTGAGTTACGTTCGTGCCATGCTGAGCTGTAGGTATTTTTGGTACATCCACACGAGGTCAGGAGGCTCTGAAGTCTAAGAGATGGGTCCAGATTTGAGACGTAGATTTGGAAGTCACCAGCAGGGAGATGACTTTTGAAGCCAGAATAGTAGGTGACATCATTCAGGATAAGTGTGGAGAGATGGGAACAGATACTATGGCAAAGTCCCAGAAGCATAGCATAGGAGAAATGAGAGTGAATCCAGGAGCCCATAGACCAGGAACTCATAACAGTCTGACAAGGAGGCTTGAGAGATGAAGTGATGGACGGGGAGCCTGGCAGGTAAGAGCACCAGCAGCAGGGAGTGTCAGGTGCTCTGATGAGTACGGTAAGGGCTAAAATGTCTCTGCTGGACTCAAAAACAAGAAGTGTATTTTTGAGCAGTTTTGACTGTGCTTGGGAAACAGAACCCAGATTGCACTGAGTGGCTGAATGAAGTTGAGGGAGACGGAAGCAGTGGCTGAATGCAACTCTTTTCAAGAAGTTTGGCAGGAAAGGAAGTAAGAGGTGGGTGACAGCCAGAGGGTGGCATATGTAGAATATGAAAATGAGAGTGCCAAGGACTGAGCCCTCAGACATGACAACTTTGAGGGACAAAAAGAACAAAATGAGTCAAAGAAAAAAAAAAACAACAACAAAAAACAAAAAACCAACCAGAAGGAAGGGCCAGAGAGGCAGGAGGGAAGAAAAAAGACATAAATCAGGAGAGGAGAGAATTAAATGGGAGAATGATTAGTAACGCCAAATGCTACAGAAGGTTTCGTCAAAAGCAGCAGCACAATGTAGCTTTGGTGATCCTGGCCAAGAGAGGTGTCAGTATTGCTGTATGTTGAGGAATGATTGGGGCCAAAATACCGGAGGCAGTGGCTGTAGATTAATCTTTCAGAAAGTGGCTGTGGAAGAGGGAAAAATAAATAGCTACAGAGCAATTAGGCTTCCAGGGTAAAATCAGCAGGGGCCTATATGGCAAAGGAAAATAGCCAACAGAGAGGACAGGATCAAGAGGGACATGGGATAGATGCTGGAAGCCAGGTCCCTTAAGGAGTAGAACGGGAAGGTCCCAAAGAACAGAGGACAGAGTGAACTTCAGGGCCAGGCAAGTCCTAGGGGAGCACTGACAGTGAACTCCAGGAAAGAGATGTGTATTCACCGGCATCTGTCTGCGTCAGACCACGTTGTAGAACGTCTCGTTCACTCTGGTATCTGCTGCGTCTCTAGCAGTGCTGAGCACGCGGTGGGCACTCAAGAAACACCTGTTGAACACATAAGTAAATGGTGAGTATAAGGCAATGAAAATCGGATTTTGTCTTTTTTAATAAAACCTGGGAGAGTTGAGTTAAACCTAAAAGCAGAGCCCAGAAAAGTACAAGATGTTCTCCTGTAGCTTTTGAAATTGTTTCTGCCTGCTGTTTTAATGTTGGGAGGAATCAAAAGTAATGCAAAATTAATGTAGAATTAATATTTCATCAGAAACTTTCATTTCCTCCAATATGTGCTTTGAAATGTGTGCTTTCTTTAATGCTATTGTTGATGTTCTTCTGTCTGATGATTTTTATAAATAAGAAATACAAGTTAGTGGTGAGTGGCTGACTTAAGGCAACCACTTCTCCAAAAACACTCAAGATAGCCACACAGTATCAAAGACTCATCGCCAAACCTGAAATATTCTAATTCCTTTTTTTTTCCTTCTGCAAAAATGTTGGATATGTAAGAAAAAATTATAACTAGGTTTGTGATTGTCTTCCTGGGAAGAGGTATCATTCACTAAGTGGATATTGATGAATGGATGTTTTCAGCAAAATTGAGCCATAGTTTATGCTGTAATGAATGGAAAGCAGCAGTTTCCATTCTGGTGATAGAATTCTAATTCTCATAAACTGCACCTTATTTAATATAAAAAATGCAGACAACCAGCGGCTATTTTTCAATACCCTCAGAGTCTGCCCACTCACCCAGCATGCACTCAGGGTAAGAAAGAGCACAGGAGCCTGCTAGGTTGAGTCAAGGTTGAATATGACCCAGCCTAGACCAGTGTTGTTATAACTGGATCCAATATAGTTTCTACCCCACCTGGACTTGACTGCTTATACTCACTTTGTACAAGAAGAGCGGCAGACCTGGGATCATCTTGGCTCTGACACTTAATACTGTGTGACTTGAAGTAAGTTACCTATATCTTCAGTACTCTGTTTTAGCATCTGTAAAATGGGGAAAATAAGAACCTAGCATTCTGAGTGTTCTATGGTAGACATTCAGTAAATGTGAACTCCTTGCTTTCTACTTCTAAAACCCGGTTTACTGATAATCACAGCTTATTCTTAAACCTGATTCAAAGTCCGGTGATGCTCATCCAGAAGGAATTTGTCTTCTGGGACAGCTCTGCTCTCACCTGAGACAGATTTCCCTACAGCAGAGCTAGGGAGTATATGTCTCCTAGTTATCTGTTTTCCAGGAGTCACCTAGTTTTCCAGGTTCCTGTCCCAGATTTTCAGTGCAGGGTAGTGTCTCCCCCCCACCCTTTTCTTTCTTTCTGTCTTTGAGAGTTGAAGCCAAAGAAGCAAAGTGAATGTATTTTAACAACTAGGAAGTTCTGATGGACTGGCACAAGGAGACATAGAAAAGTCACACGTTTAAATCCTTACCGGTAGTAACAAGAAAAGTAGTTTGGTGAAAATCTTTTTCTAAGTCTCGGAAATAGGACATTTCCTGGAATATGGCTGTCATATAATCAGCACAATGACACATTTTATTAGTTTGGCTCTCTTGGGCAACATGGTGGAAATATGTCTTTATCTAATACGAATATTTCAAGACAAGAAAACCTAAACATTAGGTCCTAAGGTATGGGGTGGAGGTGTTATGAATAGAATAACTCTGAGAGGAAAAAAATCCAAGAGGTGGAGGGAAGGAGGGTGTCTACCAGAAAAGCCTGTTCCTGATGAAAGATATTCCCAGTTGAATTTTTCAAACGCTCCGGGGATGGGTACGTGTCCAGGCCACTGAATTAAAGTGGTTCTTGATTGCGTATGAATGTGCATTTTCCAAATTTATACCCCACTCTCTTCAGCTGGACTGTCTGCCAAAAAAGGACTTTTGTTGTGTCTGTGATACTGAAGATTGTCCTTTTTTAAGATCTTTCTCTGTTCATGCTTCAGTTTTACTCACCGGAGATGAATTTATAATATATATCACTTTTAGAAACACGGGAGAATTGCCAATTAGAAGCAGAGGAAGGGAAAGTAGGGAAATGTTCTCTTTCCTGGAATCACCTCGTAGTTGCCTCAGGTTTAGCCTCTGACAGCTGGGCCACGTGAGGGGAGCTTTTTCCCTGTGAATAGCCAGAGGGGAGCGCTAATGAGGAGCCGGGGGCTGGCGGAGGAGTCTTTTTGGCAGACAATTAGAAAGAGGGATGAGATCACCTCCTCATTATGCTCTACTGGAATGGGAGCAGTTGGGTGGCGGTTTTGTGTTTTGTTTTAAGTTTTTTACAAACCATCTGCTTCCCTTGAGAAAGACTGATCTGACTCTTGTAGGTTTTTTACACTCTCCTAACATGTGTTGTTGTATATATTTTGAAAGCTGTATATACTCAAGAGAGGAAATTTGGAAACCACAGCGAACTGGGATGGTGGGGTTGTGACAATCCAGTTATCTTATCCAAAGATGACCATTGTTAACATTTTATGCTAACAGATTCTGATTTTCTCCTTCTAGAGATTTTTATGACTGATAATATGATACGTAGAACTTTGATCAAGGAATGAACATTTATGTGAACGTCAGTGTTAGCCAAACCAAAAATGGTTTGGAAGGAAGATGGAGGAACTGAACTCCTGTTTTCCCCATGATACCACTCAGGCCCAGGGGGATGTCCATTCCCTTCCAAACACTGAGAGAATGGAAGAAAACTGTCCTTTTTCTCCATCCCTTCTTACTTCACCCTAAAGAGGAAATAGCTAATCCAATATCCAATAGGGAACTTTACCGCTTGGTGGGGTTGTTATGTCTTAATAGGAAAGAAAAAGGAGGAAAAAAACTGTCATCCGAATGTTTCATTTCTACCTGCTTTGTGGATTGTCTCTTGCTAGAAGGACCCCTGAGAAAGAGGCCTCAGCTTGATGGCTGTTTTCACCAGTGTATCTCTGCCTAAGAAAGATTAGACTAAGTTAAAATTGAAGTGGGAAATAGGAGGCAAGACTGTCTTCTGCACACCAGATCTAATGTTAATACAGCTGGCATCTAATCTTCATTTGGTTCTTTGGGTATCTTAAGTGACCAAGAGGAATTTCAATATTCAACCAATTTGACCTACAAAAATGGCTAATCCAAATGGGTCAAGTTATTATTTTCTGCCAGATAGATTCTAGAGGAGAGCAGAAGTAAGTGATTGGAACCACAAATATGCAACATTAAAGAAAACAGTACAGGTAGCTTGTTAGCCACAAAAGACAACCTCTAAGCCTCTGAATATAGACATTTTATCAGAGTGACTCAGTTTTTCTGAAGATATTTAAGGTCCATAAGATGGAGCTAAAGGACAAGCCATGTTGAGCCTTTAAGTCTATAAAAACAAAATGTAAATGCTAGGGAGATTTCCTGAAATGCCTGTTTTGGATTTGCAGAGCAATTCTCCCATCCAGGTTACCTACATTTTTCGTCATTGTCATGTTGCAAAGCTTGTAAGCACACAGGTCAGACAACATAAAATAGCATGACAAGCTAATTTTATGACCCTTATGATGCTCTGGTATTTGTTCCTTTTCATAAATTAAAGTAACTTTTTGAGAAGGATAAAATCTAAGTCACAAATTTGGTCTTTTGGAAGAAATCACTTCTTGTGGAAAGAAGTAGCCTATTGGTCTTTTGCTGTACCTCCAGGCAAAGCTACTGATTCTTTTTAAAAATAAAATTAATTTTGTTTGTACTTTGGATTAATTTGGTGAAACTGTGGAACTAAGAGAAAAATTTAACAACAGCCTAAGTTTACCATTTACTTTAGGTGCTATGTGACTGTCTACATTTTCTGTTTTGATTAAAACAAACAAAAATACTAGGGGCGCGTGGGTGTCTCGGTCGGCTGACGGGCGAACTCTTGATTTCGGCTCAGGTCATGATCTCACAGTCACAAGGTGGAGTTCCACATCAGGCTCTGCACTAAGTAGGGAGTCTGTCTGAGGGTTCTCTCTCCCTCTCCTTCTGCCTCCCCCAACTCATATGCACCATTCTCTCTCTCTCTTTCAAATAAATGAAGGTGAGATAGAACTAGAGACACACACAGAGAGAAGATGCAGTAATCCAATGGTATGTGTGATATTGGCAGGCTTATGGTGTATCGTACCACAAGTGAGATTGTTGTACTTTGCATGGTTATGGGATATGTCATGAGGACAGGATTTACATTATTTTCCTTATTTAATCATTTTGCACTAATTTTGAGAGTCATGTAGCATAATTACATTTAATAATCAGAACTTATATTAACATGCTGGTGATTGTACAATGAAATTCTATGTAAGTCAGAAATGTATCATTATAATCATCCAAGTGTAATAGGCCTCAACTAGTCAAGTTATATAGTAGCTCTGAGTTCAGCCACTTACATTTACTCACAAAGATATTGTAGAGACATAGACACATATCAGCTAAATATGCACATGACAAAGATAGACACACATCAAGTAAAGTAGAAGGAATAAAATTCATATTTCATACAAGAAATAAGTTAAATAAAATTAGTGGGATGACGAGCAAGAAAGTCATGGGAGCAGCAGAATTAGAGACAGAGTAAGGGTAGAAAAAGGTTGTTTTTTTTTGTTTGTTTGTTTGTTTGTTTGTTTTATTGAGCAAGCATTTACTGGGCATCTACTAAATCCCAGGTTCTGAGTGAGATGGTGGAGAAAAATATAGTGAAGGAGGAATGACCATGTTAGAGGAGAGGAGGGACTTACTTGTGAGCATGAAAACCAGATTGAGCGTGTCTGAATCCAGATAGAGGTGGTCTGGGGTGTGTTGGCAAATGGGGTTAGCATAAAAAGGAAGAGAGAAGCTTGAGTGGGTATTGGCAAGAAGAGGGTGTGTGTGTGTGTGTGTGTGTGTTTTAAGGAGAGAGCATAACCAAGTGTGGTTGAAGACTGTCAGGAAAGATCCAACGGTAAGAGATTGGCTGAAGCTGAAAAGACAAAGAGATTGGCTGAAGCTGAAAAGACAGGGAGGCTGAGAGAGGAGAAAAAGTTAAATGATGCTGCGATCTTCCAATGTGTATTTAAAAAAATATGTATAATGTTATTTAATATTAACTTCTGTTGTCCTAAAAGCAATGTCAACACAGTCTTTTTTAGCTATTATTAAAATAATTTTTGGAAGCTGCACTTTAACTCTGTGAAGCCTAGGAGTCCAGATACTAGTATTTTAGCCCCAACTCTGACACTAACTTGCTTTATTATTGGAGGTTCAGTTTCCTTACCCATAAAATGGGTATAATCGTAACTCCTTTCAAGTGCTATTTTTGGAGGTAAAGTAAAAATAATGTGTTTTGCAAACTGTAAATTTATAATAAATAAATACAAACTAAGCAAAATATTAATAACATTTACAACCTACTGTAAATGTTATTTAAAGCTACCAAGTTTAAATAATAATCCTGGAGCTATCACCTTGGCTTCAGAGAATGTGCCCCACCCACTGAGCATGGTATGCCCCAGTGCCTCCATCAATAGTATCAGACAACTTGGGATCATAACCCTCTCTGGCAGGTAGCGTCTAAAGACTAATGATGTGGAAGAGTTAGTTTAAATCTTTCGGATAAAAAAGATGTAAATCCAAGGTTGTAATGAGCACTTTTCTTTCCATGGTATTCTTAGTGTCCGTTGAGATTTTTCAGAGCAATAAAAAGAATGAAATCTTGCCATTTGCAACGACATGGATGGAGCTAGAGTATAATGCTAAGCGAAATAGGTCAGTCAGAGAAAGACAAATACTGTGTGATTTCACTCATATATGGAATTTGAGAAACGAAACAAAGGAGCAAAGTGAAAAAAGAGTGAGGCAAACCAAGAAGCTGACTCTTAACTATAGAGAACAAATTGATGGTTTCCAAAGAGGAGGTGGGTGGGGGGGAATGGGTTAAGCGGACAATGCAGGTTAAGGAGAGCCCTTGCTATGATGAGCTCTGGGCGTAGTCTGGAAGTATGGAATCACTATATTGTACACTTGAAAATAGTATTACACTGTATGTTAACTAACTGGAATTTAAATAAAAACTTGTAAAGTAAACAGAGAAGGGAAAAAAAGATAATTATGAAATAGCATTCATTTGTTCATTTTTTGGTGTTAATATTTTATCATTTCTTTTTGGATATAGAAATGTATGCAAAGAAAGGTAAGTCTCCTAAAGATTAATGATGAATCAGAAGGGTTTTTATTCTTTGTCTTTTTTTTAACAGCCCCAATTGTGGACCTCTGTTATCACACTTCTCTCTTTTATTACTCCAACAACCACTTTGCTAAGGAGTTAAGCCACCAGAAAACTATTGGAGAATTATTTTGTCGATATGTTTCATACTATATGACCAAAGGGAAAAGGCTGGAGCCAAAAAAAAATCACTAAAAAGTAATAGCCTGTTTACTAACAGAAGCTCTTAAATGTTTATTTCCTTCTGTAGTTACAGATGCAGTGATGAGATCTCTACCTGTGGCAATTCCTGTCATTGATCCTCATTAAAATGTTGTTTAAAGAAAAAAAAAAAACCATGACAGAACTCCCCCTGATAACAACAGTTTGAGTGACCCTTAGCATATCGCTTCATTTCTTGAAACTTCTGAGTCCCCAGCTTTTAAATAAAGGCGGTAGGGGGAGTCTAGTTGATTCTAAGCTGAGGGGCGGTTGTTAGTATATAGGAGCATTTTTTTTTAGTGGCCAGGGCCCAGCAATGCTCAAAGCCCTGCAGAGGTCATGGGGCAATCCTGCCTAATACAATGCCCCATCCAAAATTCCAACAGTGCCTGAATTAGTCCTAATGTCCTTCCCACAGTCAGTGATAACAAGTCAAGTATCTGTCCATTTATTAATTCATTCAGCCACCCATTATTGATCCCCCACTGTATGCTGGGCACCAAGCTTCCCTAGCTGAATATTCCAGAAACCCTGGCTTGAACTGTATACTTCTTTATCCTTTTCCCTTCTGTTTAAAGGTATTCCCCATCCATAGGACCACCTGCCATCTACAAATAAGGATTTTTCAGTTCAACCCATTAAAGGAATAGATCCCAGGACTCATCCAGTTCTTTGGGGTTTCTTATGACATTGAGAACCAAAAAGTCTCACTCAATCCTCCCCAAAGTTTGAATGATGGCCTGGTTAGCCTTTCATAATTCAGGAACAGAAGCCCTCAGCTCCACTGACCAAGGCCTTCCAGCTGGACAATGAAATCCAAATTGTGGAGCCTGTAGCTAAATATTTCAACTACTGATTCAATCATTTCTAATTTTTAAAACAAGACACACCAACTGGTTTTTGTTTGTTTTTTTTTTTTGTCCAGTGAGTAATTTTCACTGGCAAACTCAAATTTCCCAATATACATCGATGGCATTTGAAGCCTGTTGTACTAACTGCCTTAGAGCGTTTTACCATATCAAGTAGGATCATTAACTTGCTAATTAACTGTGCAGTGAGCAACCCTGTGCTATCAGGCAATACTAGCAGCCCCCACCCCAATACAGAGTCCCTCAGGGGAGTGCTCTGACCTACAGACTCATACCCCAGGCAACAGGCTGTTACTCAGCATTCACTGGGCCCTTCATCACCTATTGTCTCACAGCACCCTGGGGCGGGGGAGGGCAAGGGAAAGCTTACAATTCTGATTGCTTGTGTTGCAAAGGACACCAAGGCACAAAGAAGCCTGAGAGTCTGCCAATCACAAAAACCTTTTGGGAAGGAGGGGATTCTGCGTGCTGTTTATGGTCCCAAAAGTCATGCTGGTGGGCAGGCATGTTTTGCAAATATACAAATATTTTTCATCCTTTAATGAATCTTGGATGTTATTGATCATGAAAAATCATGTATGTACTTGTTCAGTCACTATCATTGGGATACGTCTCATGAACACAGCAGGGTCTGGGTACTGAGAATGTAGTCCTGCTCTCATAGACCTCTGGACACATAGGGAAGTCAGGCATTGTGTCAATAATTCTGTTCTCTTTACGTATTGTTGAAATTAACACTATAAAGGACACAGGACACAAGGAAAGCATGGATGGACCTGACCTACGAGGTTTCCTTGAGAAGGCAGTATATAAGTGCAGGCCTGAAGGAAGAGGAGGCAGGAGTTCGGGAATTCAGATGGGGCATTCCAGATGGAGGGGGATGTATGATTGAAGACCTCGAGGCAGGGCAGAAAGGCTTATTCCAGGGAAGATAGGATGCCAGTTTAGTCCAGGTGGCAAAAATGGGAGAGAGTGGCATGAATGCACTTGAGATGTTTAGAAGATGGAATTGGCAGCACTTGGTAACTGACAGGATATAGGCAATAAGAGTGGAGGCCTACAGAGATCACTGCCCTGCGTCTGACTTCCGGGTGCTGAAGTCATTTGTTTAGGATTCTAGCAGAGGAGTGGTCCTGGGTGGTGGGACAGAATCACCAGTTTCTCATTTGGTACATGGACTTGGAAGTCCTGTGGGACATAGTTTGTCTAGTGGAGATCCTGCCTTGCTGGAGTATCCAAAGGTCACTGTGTTTTACTAGGATGTAGTAGAAACAACCTGTTCTGGGGGGCCCAGAGCATGTGTTTGGAAGCACAATTACAGACCAGCATTGAGACCCTTGTAATTTATAAAATGTTTTCTCATGTCTTATGTCTAAGCTTCTTGGTACACTTTGGAGGAAGTCAGTGAGTTATTCTCTTCATTATACTGGCAGGAAATTTAGGCTTACTGAGTTTGTGATTTGCCTGAGTTCACGGTACTCTAAGGAAGGATATTGTACTCAAATTCAAATCTCTGGACTCCCGTCACAAAGGTCTCCTCATTTCACCACGTTAACTTGCTCCATGATTAGGACCAACTCTCTACCAACTCCTGGGGCTTCCATGTCAGATGGAATCTCACTATTAGCACAAAATATGTAAGAAATGAAATAAATTTTTTTTCTATACTCTTTATTGCTCCCCTCCCTCTCTTTACTGTTTTACAACAGAATTTTTAAAGTATTGTAAACTCGAGAGTCATTTTGTGTTTGTATTTAGAGCAAATATGTTTAAAGTAGTAAGGAGACAGTTATCTGGGTGAAAATTAAGTTCAACTTTTGTCTAAATTCTAATAATTTATAAAACATGGTAAGACCTCTGCCTCCTCCCCTCCCATCCCAATTTACTCCTAAAATGGTGGAACCATCTAAAACAGCTCCACGTGTTCTCCCCTCATGTGAGGTGGTCTGGGGGGACCTGGGCACCGAGAAAGATGGGAGGCAGACCTGCCCCCACCTAGTCGGGGCAGGACACTGTTCACCACCATCCTGTCTTATCCACTGGCTTTCTGGCCTTTCCCTCACAGCTTGGGAGATGTTTAAGTAGTTTGTGCTTTTTTCAGAGTCTGTTTAACTGAATCAGTTCTGGGTCTACACAGACACTCAGGTTCAGGGGAAATACCTTCTCTACAGGGCTGAGTTATTTTTCTTTATTATGTGGGAAACTTCCTCCTGAACCTCCTGTTGTTGCTAACCTCACTCCTTCCCGATAGCTCTTGGACTGCTTTGTGATCCCGGTGGTGATTTTGCTCTCCTGGTTCTTCCTGCTGATTCGGTACAAGGCTGTGCATTTCCTCGGCATCGTAGTCTGCATCCTGGGAATGGGCTGCATGGCAGGAGCGGATGTCCTCGTGGGAAGGCATCAGGGAGCAGGTGAGTCCCTAGGTGTTCACCCCATTATGGGCCCATATGTGTGAGGCCAAGACAAGACACTGAATGTTCGTGGTAGGGTAGGAACAAGGAAGCTGGTCTTCCCAGTGCCTGTGTCTGAGTCATGTTTGTTCCCCAACACCGTGAATATGGCATGTGGGAGGTGCTTAATCCATGTTTCAGGAGTAAATGAAAGAGACAAAATACAAATTTTCTGCTCTTTCTGCAGATATTCAGAAACACTCAGATGGTGTTTAAAATTGGGAGTTAGGACCCATTTGGAGGATATTTTGGAAGGTCATTACTGCCTGGCCCAAACCAGCTGGCTAGACATGGTGTTGGTGGTCCTCTCTTGAACTGCAGGGGCCTTCCCCACCCCTACCCTCCAACTCTTTCTTTCTCAAGTCAGGGAAAGACTCAGTTCTCAAACCACTGGGTGAAGGTTGGTATATAAGCTAAGAGTGGATATTTGAAGTTTGAAGACTAGATTGGGAATACTTAATATTTTTATGGAGGGGGAGCTAAGTTTAGTCTTCTTGTGCATGATTTTTTTGTTTGTTTATTTTTTTGGTAGGAAGGATTTGTGGTTATCAATCACAGCTTGTAGACCTGTAAGGTAAAGCTTCAAGATTTACTCATCAAATTGCTATAAATCTGATGGGGATCCTGATTCAGGATGGTGAGGATGGTTTCTAAAAAAAACCTTTTTTTAGCCTTGCAATTCTTTAAAATGTACAAAAATTCTTATGCTACATAAGGTTTTGGAGAACAGGAAAAAAAAATGACCTCCTTTGTTAATATCAAGAATAGGATAGAAAGTATTCCCATTTCTATAGTTCTTGGACTTGTCCTTCCTTCTAGGGAATTAGATAATAATCAAAATTGGGATGTTTGTCATAATGAACCTAGGTTGTATGAAGTGCCTAGGTTGTAGGAAGTATAGGAAATAAATACATTTTATCTTTTTAAGTTGTATCATAGAACATTGTAGCTGAAACAGACCTTGTTCAGCAACTTCTTGTGACCCACAAGAACACTAAGATACAGGGAAGCCAAGCGAGTTCCCAAGGTCAGAGCTACCAGAGCTGGTCTAGAATAGAACCCAAGGCTCTTAAACTCTGGGGGAGGCTTCCTTCCCTCTTCCACATCTCTGGGAGCTAAAGATACAACATGGAGTAAAAGAGAGAAAGCCTTGGATTCTTGGTTCTCACAAACCCACTGCCTGCACAACATAATCAGCCCTACCTTAACAGATGGGCTAAAATACACACACCAGCTTCTCCCAGATTCTTTTCTATGAAACACTGGTTCATGGGATTATAAATAGATATCATATGAAAGGGCCAGTTTTACGGTCTATGCCCATGTGATCCTGATATGGATAATCTCTTTAGAAAAATCAGATAGTTTTTTTTGTCTGATATAATGTGGCTAGTGGTTCTAAAGTTTTAATTTAATTACACTTTCTCTGCTTTACTGGAAGGACAGAAACATAGACTATGCAGAAGCACGTGCCCTTATTTATGAAAATTCTGCTTTGCTGAACCTTAGCCATTGGACCACCTGCTGTCATCTTGCATTTCGTGGTCAAGGAAGACAATTGCCCTGACAATCTGAATGTTCAAAGCCCAGAATGTTAAACTAAAATGAATTGATTTCACTAGACTGTATTCACTACTCTTAGGGACAAAAAAATGTCTTCTTGATTTCAAAAGCAGTATTAGGAGAGGAGTGATACTATTAAAGAAAAGAGAGTAAGTCCATTTAAGGGTCTTCCAAAAGTAGTAATTTTTAAAAAACAATTCAGAGTAGCTTAAACACACTAGAGCGGGTTTTATCTGTTTAAGACTCACAGGACCCTTCTTTTTGTGATATGTGAAGTCTTTGTGTTAACAATTAAAATTTATCATCACAGAGTACCTTCCGTGCTAAAGTAATGGTGCCCAAGTACATGGTATGATATTCTTTTTTTTAAATTTATTTATTTGTCAGAGAGAGAGGGAGAGAGAGAGAGTGAGCACAGGCAGAGTGGCAGGCAGACGCAGAGGGAGAAGCAGGCTCCCTGCTGAGCAAGGAGCCCGATGTGGGACTCGATCCCAGGATGCTGGGATCATGACCTGAGCCGAAGGCAGCTGCTTAACCAACTGAGCCACCCAGACGTCCCCATGGTATGATATTCTAAAGGCAGCCCAAATATAGGATCCAAGGGATTATTTTATAAAATAAATTAGACAAAATAAATTGGGCAGCAATTTAAGCTGTCATACAAAATGTTTTGGAAAAAGAAAAAAAAAACCACTCTGGTTTTAAGGACAATCTTATATTAACATTGGCATGCATCACTATGCAAAATAGTCCATTTGTTTTCACCTTGACAGTAGAATTGGCTCAATGTTATTACTCACCAGGGACAGAAATTTTTTGAAGTACTTCAGTCACCCACCAAAACTTCAGTCAGGCATTCAACTCAATATAAATCTTCATCCCCCAATCAAGAGCTTTTCATAGGAAAAGAGACTGACTTCATCCTTTTTTTATTGCTCCATCCACAGTTCACCTTAGCTTGAGATTTTGAAAATTCTCTCCTCAAGCACAGGGATAACGGCCTGTTCAAAGTTCCTCTGACTTCATTATAATTTAAGTAATTGCTCTCATTCTTGTTAGGATGTTTCTTCCTCATTTTGATTTAAGCCTCGCTAAAGGAACCGTCACAGAGAGCAGCAGGCTCAAAATGTCCATATCAGGAATCATGCTTCTGATGAAGCTTTGCCAGCAGCTTTGCCTACTGCAGGCATAAGTGGAGAGAAGGCACCCACAGTCTGTCTAGGTTCTGCCCCGGTGCCTGGGGAGTGTGCTGTATAAGTAGGAAGGGAAGAGAAGAAAGTCCTAAGACTAAGATGAAACTCAATTAAAACAACTCCTTATGATAAATATATTTCTTGCTCTCCACTATTATCATATTTCGACTATAATACTTTTACTCTATCTTTTAGTTCATTTATTAAAGATGTTAGAGACCTATAATGACATTTTTTCTTATTATTAAACATAATTTGGTAGTTATTTCAAGGAAGAGAAAACATTTCCAAGGAGGAACATTTTAATTAAATCGGAAACAAAGAGTGACCTTTTTTTTTTTGGTGCAAGGCACTTTCCCATGCATTATCTCATTTAATTCTCCTAACTATGCCAAGAAAGTTTTCTTAGTCTCACTTTTGCAGCTGAAGACATCAAGGCTAACGGAGATGAGAAGTGTGTGCAGGACACACCAGTACTAAATGGCGTGGCTTAGATGTTAACCTAGCCAGTATTTTTTCTGCTACAGCACTTGTACTTATTTTTCTATAATCATGACCCTTACAAGAAACGTACAGCTGTTCTATTACAGTGAATTAGGAGAAATGACTGTCTCGGGTTGCCCAGTATGATGGAGTTTCCTGAGTTGGGGGAATTTGGTACTAAAACCAAGAGAGTACCAGAAAAACAAGGCAGTTGGTCACATTTAAAACTCAAAAATATTCAGTGGGATGGGTTCATTTTCATAAATTATGTGAATAGTCTTTCAACACTCCAGAACAGTCTAATTCACCATTTATTTCTCCATCTGGGGGTTAAGTAGTGGTTTTCCCAGGAGGCTGACTCCAGCAAGCTCTCCCACCTTTCAGTGTCTCTTCTGTCTGTGATCCTTCCCAGGAGTGGAAATTGGCCATAGGAAAAGTGACACCGTTCAAGTACAGTTGGCCTTTGAACAGCATGCATTTGAAATGCAAGGGCCTATTTGTACATGGATTTTTTTTTTCAATAAATACAGTACAACACTGTAAATGTATTTTCTCCTCCTCTTGATTTTCTTTTCTTTTCACATTTTTTCAGCTTATTTTATTGTAAGAATATAGTATATATTACATATATAAAATGTGTTAATTGTTTATATTATTGGTAAGTCCGTAGGCTTATTATTGGTCAACAGTAGGCTATTAGTCTTAAAGTCTTTGGGAGGTCAACACTTATATGCAGATTTTTGACCATGGGTTGGGGGGATGGTGGTCAGCACCCCTATCCCCTGCATTGTTCAAGGGGAGCCTGTAAATATAGATTCTCCCAAAGTCACTGCAGAGGCATGAATGAAGAGGTCTTTCCCCAAACCCAGCCCAGATTCTTTTATCTGAAGTCATTGCCTAGAGAATGCTCAATGATCCCAAATGAACACTGAAAACCTAGTTCTATGGTTTTAGTTGTTCCAGCCAACCTGGAAATCCAAGGCTACCCTGAGGTGTGAGCCCCTTCCCTAGAATCATGCTGGAGAGAGCACCCTTCCCATCTGGACTCTCTTGTGCCCCGGAGCTTCATGCCTGCCATGCTCCCGTGTGCTGAGCTGTACAGGACAGAGCTGGAGACTACTTGGGTACAAGCCCTCATGGGCTGCTAAAGTCCACTCTTCCTTCCTGGCTTCACACTTCCTAGAGTAGAATTTGCCTAATGATAAGAAATAGCGGGGTGCAGCACTTATTAAAAATTGGCCAAACTCCAACCAAAATTGGTTTTAAAACAAATAGACATTTTTATGAAAATATAAGAAAATATTAATGTAATAGTGAATTACCTATATTTTCACTCTTGCATTACTTACTTTAGAGGAGTTGAAAGTTTCAACTCATAATCTCTTTCTCTCCTATTTTCTAAGCAAGGACATATTTTGCCCACAGTCAAAATATAGAGTCCCGACTACTTCTGTTACAGCTTCTCTCCCTGTAGAGCAGAGGGTGAAAATTCAGACTAGCTCTGTTTGTGCTACACCATGTTCACTAAACTGTTGGAAAGCACCCTGCAGCAAATGTAACATGTACATGCATTAGCATATATTCCTAGACATATATATAGACAGTCGACACGGGGCTTTGTAGAGATGGTGCATCCTAGAAGCAACTGGTCACTTTTTTGGGTAAAAGAAGACTTCTGGTTGGGCAGACACAGGCAAGATTTTTATACCAGAACCTATCTGGAGTGCAGATAAACACACTTTACTAGATCTCAGTTGGCAAATTACCGGACTTTTATAAAAACATTGGAATAGAATAGACAAAGGAAGTTCAATTTTCTGGTGCCAGATTCTCATTAAGAAAATTTTAATGAAGCTGCATTTGTGTTTCTTATTTCTAGGGGAAAATAAGCTGGTAGGGGACCTTCTGGTCTTAGGAGGAGCCACGTTATACGGTATTTCCAACGTCTGGGAAGAATACATCATCCGAACCCTGAGTCGAGTGGAATTTCTGGGGATGATTGGACTCTTTGGGGCTTTTTTCAGTGGAATTCAATTGTGAGTAAAAATGATAAGAAATTCAGACAGTAGATACTCTTAGGGCTTATTCTAATTATTTTCATTTAGGGTACGGTTGGTCGCTTTATTTTATAAAAATCAAGACTTTCACTAACCTCCTTCATGAAATCTGAAAACTCAGCATCTTTCGTAGTAAACTTCTTCAAAACTAAAGAAGTTTATTATCAATTATTAGAAAACCACTTAGTGGACTCTGAACACAATTTACAAGAAAACAATAGAAATACACTGATTCTCCCAAACCAGACAGTTGTTTTACTCAGAGAGGTAGAATAGCAAAGCATAAATGCCATGATTGGATGCACTTCTGAAGAGGGACACCTGTTTACTAGTGACAACAACTACTAGAAAGCTCACAGTACAAGTTTGTCCTTTCACAAGTTCATTCTTTTATTGCCCAAGGATTTGCCTGAAGGAACCATATTTCAAATTCATCTCTTAGAAGTTTGGTGTTCTCTAGTCCTTAAACATATGGAGATAAAACACAGACATTCATCAAGCATCTGAAAGTCCAAAATATCCCACCTGCCTTGATGTATATATGTCATCACAGACTAGTGCCCCAGAATCACTGTGAGAATAAGTGTCAAACAAAGCACACTTTTCAATCAAGAAAGACCATATGTTTTAGCTTCACGTAAGGGGTGAAGATTGATAGTACAGCCCACAGTCTAATTTCACCAAATCCTTTTCTACGAAGCGAGTAATTCTGATTTCACCAAATCCCTTTCTACAAGGCAAATGCCTTGTAATTGTATCAATTCAGTATCTGAAATTATTTATGGGAGATATTTTGGCATTGCCTTAAACATGTTTTGCCAATAGGCTGTTTCCAAGAATCCTCCAAATCTTCGTATCCCAAGACATGGGGGGAAAACTCCATAGCAAACAGGGCACGAAGATGGGGAGGGTCTCTGAAAAGAATTTATTTTTGATTCATTTTAGAAGTGGGATGGCATTTTTAAACCTCCTAAATTTGGTGCTTCAACTTTGTGAGAGGAAAAGAGATTGCCCTGTTCAACAATTCATAACCAACATTTTGTAGATAGATGGCTCGTTTTATGGATTCTTATTCCTGAATCCAAAAAATATCCACAGCTATCCAACACTCATTTGCTTCCGTTGTAGTCCACTTGAGTGAATAGAGCCCCTCGGCGCCACTGCTGGCAAAATCAAAGTGGCACAGGGCTGTGTGTGTCAAATGAGGTATGTTGAGTGTGCACCCCAACCAACATATTTCTGGTGGAGTGGGACTAGTTTACCCTCCTGGTCCTCTTCTGGAGCTGTGGTTCTCAAAGTGCGTTTTTCTCACCAGCGGATCGGCACCACAGGAGAACTTGCCAGAGACACACATCTGCCCACCCTCCCCCACTATCTGCCGAACTCGTATCTCTGGGATCATGGGAAACTGTTTCAACATGCTCCCCACATGGCTTTTTGGCACCTTAAGGTTTGAGAACCACTGCCCTAGAGAACCCTCAATCAGAAAACTGACTTCGAAAAAAACCTGATTAAACCTGCAAGCACAGAAATTTTTCCTACCTCACCATTGACTTGTCAGAATGCCATTTAAGCAAGAAGAAATCAAGGCCTGCAGGCAGACTCTCTGGGGAAAAGGCCAGTGGGAGGTTGGAATGCCCCCATGCCCTTGCCGCTGCCGGCCACACCTGCGGGGAGGAACCTCAGGTTGCCAAAGCAGACTTCCCTATCCCTGGCCCAAGGTTATTTTTGCAATTTGGTGGTTGTTTTGTGACTCGCACAAATCTGGTAAATGAAAAAATAAGGAAAAAAAAAAGACAGGACGCATTATAATCTTGCTCATGGGGTCTGTTTTCTTTGAATTTGCAGAGCCATAATGGAGCACAAGGAGCTGTTAAAGGTGCCCTGGGATTGGCAAATAGGTAAGAGCTTTGCTCACCTAAAAATCCTGTTTTTAGTAAACCTGAGGGATACGTTTGAAGAGTGATGTGGGTGGGTGTGAGGCAGGAACCATGAAAGGATTCAGAATGTAAAGGCCAAAGGAAAATTAAGCCCCTTGTCATTTTAGGAATTTGTGTACACGGTGAGAGACTAAACTGCATGATTTCTAATGTTTCCTAATTGAGCTTCTGCCCATTATCATCGTCAAGATGCCATTATTGTACACACAGAAGTATGTTATTAGGTTAAAGACCAACCAGAAAGAAAAAATGCTCAGAGCCAGTGGTGGGACATAAATGACAGCAATTTTCTCTAGCCAAGAAACACAAAACTGATGTGATCATTAAAAAGTGGCACTTTAGTAAAGGGGGGGAAATGAAGAAAAAGGCATAAAAGAAAACAATGTAATGGGCGTTTTGAGTCCATAAAAACCTTTTCAGAAGGGAGCACTTTGCACATAAGAAATGGTTAATTGATCTCCAAGTAGACTGAGTGGAAAATACCAGACATGCTTTGAGCAAGTTAATGGTCATCCAGGGTATCTCAGATTCCACCTGTTCTGAAAATCACTTTTCTCTTAAAAAAAAAAAAAATTGGGACAAGGATTTAAGATCTTAGGTGATTGCTATAAAAGTCACACAGCAAGCCCTGAAAGGTAATGGTATTTAAAACCTTCTGCCTAGATACTCCTTCAGTATCTATACCAAGATGCATGGTATGAGGCCAGTATGCTAGCAATGAGCACGGGGCGTGGCTTATAAGGGTGCTTGAAAAACACGCACTATGAATGCGAGTGCGGGCTGAACCCAGATCTCCCACACTGAAGTAGGCTGCTGGAGACCCCTCCAGCTTATGGGAGTTTTGATGAGATTGACAGCTTTAGTCAAATTCTGCTTCCACCAGCAGGGACAGCAATGACATAAGCTTCCCGGCACCGCCTTACCTACCCCTGACCTGGAAGTATCCAAGGCGAGCTTGCTTCTGACATGATTCCCTCTGAAGGCACCTCGCCAGCTACAGAATCATGCATGACTCTCCCTGGGGGTTATCACTAGTGACTTCAAGGGCTGACTGGCTCTTGTGTCTGTCACAGAATCCTGCCATTTAGTTTCTTGTGAGTTTTGCTATAGAATGTTACCATTCAATGAAAATCACTAGAAGAGAGGGGGTGCGAAGAGGAGAGGAGGGGCAGCCAGGAAAGGAAACCAGCTGCAGGTTACAGATGCATTTGCCTTTGGGACTCTCCCAGAGCCAGGAAACAAAATGTGATACGTGCTTGGTAACACTTCACATGCAGTGGTATAAATTCATTTCATATTAATAGTCACGGCAATGCTCAAAAATAATTTGTCCTCTAGTGATGTCATATGCATCTCCACTGAGGTTCTTTTCTAATTCAGTGTTAATTAACTGTGGCGTCAAAAGGTAGTTTTACTCTTAACTCTCCTGTTGCCATTAAACTGTCAGTCCCCTGTAGTCCACGCTGGTGGAAGGTGGGATAAAAGGAATACATTATAGAGCCATCAGCTTAATTCCTGGTTGGAGATGAGGCTGAAATGGGCAAGAAAGGGAGCCAGATATTCATCCTTTTCTTTCCAAAACATCGATAGGGCTGGGTTTGAGATTTTTTACACAAGGGCTGCCTCTGTCCTCATTACCTCATCCTGACCAACTACACAGTGTCATTGTTTAGCTCAGTTCTGGGCACATAACGTTCAGTGAATAAATGTTTACTAAATGAGTGAGGGGCAAGCAAAGGTGATAGGGCCCTCTCATCTTTCAAAATATAGAGAACAGGGGAGTGGTGGGGGGATAGCTGGAGGTCTAGGCTTGACATCGCCCTCTCGTCTGGGGAACTGGGAGATGGCATACTAGCTGTGGGGACCAAGAGGCAGGGAGATGTGGCAGAGGGGGTTGTGTGTGTCAGTGTCCCCTCTGGCATCCCTGCACTCCTTGGGAAGTCACCCAAGAGTGCTGAGCTCTGATCGCTGTCTCTGGTGGAAAGCTCACAGCATCTTAGGTAAGAGACCAAAATCCAAAACTCTTCATCTCCCACCATCTGTCAGAACATTTCTCCCCCTCCCCTGTCTCCACATCAGCAATCCCCCTCACACAGTCTCTCGGAGAGCTCATATGGTTGACATTTTATCAAAGTAAAAAGATTTTTTTCCTACAGAGCAAGTGGGATAATAAATGTATTTTATCTTTTCTGTACTTAGAAGGCACTTTTTAAAACAGATTCCATTATTTTCCTATAACATTTGCAAGATGCAGAGAGTAATTCAAAGCAAGAAGACCACCTTAATTGTTGAGTGCTTCATTTCTTTGTTTTACCCTACCCAGCAGAGAGCCTGGGTCTGATTACACAATCGTTAAATTCCAGGAAAATGTCCGACCTAACAGAGCTCAAATGTCCTGTGGAGCAGGTGTGTTCGAATCACCGTCAGAATCTAGTAAATGGCTTCAACATTCCCTTTATCCCGTTTGCCATACTGTGTTAAAGGACTTGTGAGCAGATACAAACTGGTGTGAGAGCCAAACGTCAAAGGAAAGGAAAACTGTGCTGTGGGACAGAGAGCACAGGTTCGCTGTATGCAGGGGTCCCTTCTCGGCTCTTGTGGGTGATGCGTGTTTTGGTTTTGGTTTTGGTTTTCTCCTGGAGGACGAAATAAGAGATTTGATCTTTCCCTGAAGATGGAGTAATGGGACCATGGAGCAGTAAGTCACTTAAGGATAATTAAGAACGTACCTTTTTTACCAAGGCTGAATCAGAGATCTGGGGAGGTGAGGCCACCGAGGAGGCCTGTGGCTGCCTGTCATGGGGGTGGGGGGGGATCAGGGGTACCGATAGGGTTGCGCATTCTCTGAGCAAGCCCTGCCCACCTCGGGCTCTTGCCTACTCAGCCTGATGCATATGGGCTAAGAGGCCATCTTTAAGAATTAAAAATAATGTTTTTAAATATCTAGTATACTCAAAGGAAAGTGAAAGACAGAACATCAGTGGGATCCCAAAGGGATGAGATAAAACATATTCAGCGTACACGGACACATACTATATACACCTGTGTGTCATATCTATCATATCTAAAGGTATGTCATAAGTCATGCCTCATGTATTTATCATGTATGTATTATATATAAAATGAGATCCTCATTAGAATCACATCAGATGCTACATCGAAGCCCTGTTTCTCTTCATAATAATTAAACAATATGGGCTGGGAGTATATGCTCAGAATTGAAAGTCCGACAGCCTGTGTCCTGAGGGCAAGTTACTCAACCTCTGTATGCTGGTTTTCCTGTTTATCCACAGATCTGTTTCTGATCCTTCCTCTGCTTGCACTGCAGAGGCTGACTCATGCCAACTACACTTCCCAGGCTGTGCTGTTAAGTGGCTTCTAACTAGATTTGGCCAACAGGAGGCAGTAGGAGATCGGAGGGTGGGAGGAAGAAAGAAATCAGGGTGTGTTTCCCTGTTTCCCTCCGTTTGGGGTCAGGTCTCTAGAAATGGCTGAGTGCCCTCTGAGTGATTGACTCTCCCTTTGCTGGGCTTTCCTACCTTCTGACCCGCGGGCACATGGCCTCCTCCCTGGATCTCTCTAGCTCTGGGAGTGTGAATAACTTCCCGCTACTGCTAATCTTTGGGGTGCCTCATCACCCCTGTTCCCCCATCACCCACTCAAGCACCTTTGTGACTTGTGCCCCATATTAAATGTACTCTATTGAACCTGTGGTATGGACTGTTTCTTAACTGATACACTCTTTCAGCCTGTTTCCTTTCCTATATAAATAGGGTAACAATAGTAATGGTCTTTTCTACGATTGTAGATATTCGTTAACGTATGTAAAGTATATGGCACGTAACAAGCACACAATCGATATGAACCAATAGTATTCTTTCTCATTCCTTTGACTTAAATCTCTTTAGTACATGAGGAAAATAGCTACCAAACGCTGTCTTTCGGGAGAGAGAAAGCATGGCAAATAAGAAATGGCTATACACACACCTTGTCTGTAAAAGTAGTTGTTGCAGCCATTAGAGAGCTGTCAGTCAAAAAAATCACTCAGTTCGTTTGACTGACCATTGGAAAGCCCCGCACAGACAGCGCGCTGGGTCTTCAGGTGTATTGCACACATCCACGAGCCAGCTCATGTCCACCTCCGAGCAGCGTGTCAGCAAATTGCAGCAACCCTGCATGCCCGCCTCAGTCTGATCATGAGTCCCAGTGGCTGAGCACGCTCTGCTCTCAAAACGGGATGTTCTCACACAAAAGCATTGGTTGACCTAGCAAAGTGGTGAGCCGGGATGGCGTAGATATCCCATCCCTGTCTCCCTAAATTTAATTTCTGCAGTTTTTAAAAATAGGTTTAGAGAGTTTGAGCTTGAAGCACCCTGACGTTGCCTGATGAGTAGAGGGAAACTCTGCCGTGGGTCTAGTTTGCTCTTCCGTGGCTCACCAGCTGTATGGCCACCTCTTCTCTGAGCCCGCTAATTACATACCCAGCTCCTTGCTGGACAGATCCTCTTGGTTGATACATAAGTGTCTAAAACTAAAATGGAGCTTTTTATTTCCCCTGAAAACCTGTCTGCTCTCAGTTCTCTGCATCTTGGTAAATGGCATCATAATTCACACAGTTTCTAAACTAACTCATGAGATCCCTTGGATATCCCTGATGGCCCCAGTCTATCACCAGGGCTTGCTGAGTGTCCACAGACCCAGCCACTCTCCTTCATCTCCACTGCCGTCCTGAGCAGAGCCACGAGCATCCCTTGCCTGGGCTAGGACACTGCACCTCTCGCTGGTCTGCCATGCTCTCTCCTGCCAGTCCTTTCTTGGCAGCAGGCAGAGCTCTCGTTTGAAGATGTGGATCCAGTGTTAGCCTTGTTACCAGCTCCTTAATGGCTTCCTATTACAACTAGAACAAGATGTCAATTTCCTTCCTAGACCTACACGGCCCTGCATAATCCATCCTCTGCCTAATTTTCCATCTTTATCCCTTCCCATTGCCCCATTCTGTTCATTCTGCACAGATGTCCTGGCCCATGGCAGCTCCAAGAACACATGGGGCCCTGTCATCAGGGTTTTTCATTTGCAGAGCTCACTGCCTAAAATGTTCTTGCCCTGGGTCCTCCCTGGCCATTTCCTTTCAGTCCTTCAGCATTCAAGGTAAATGCCACTTGCACAAAGAAGACTTAGCCAGTCCCCCTTCCTGAAGCAAACCTCCTGCCATTCCCTAAAATGAACCCTTTGACCATCCTCTTAGCACTAAAGCAACTCTAAGCTTCTTACCCATTCTGTTTTCCATAGCTTTGCTAGGCGAGGGTACGGTAGATACTAAGTGAATACATGGTTGAATAATGAGTGAGTATAAAACATCAGATCCCACATGTGAGGGCCTACAGTGTGCCAGGTAAGGTAATGGAAGGGTAGGATTCTGGAACTTTCTAGCTCAATCATATTTAATCTAAATCACTGATGCAGTTTAAAAAGAAAAAGGGCGCTGGTACCTGGACTATGTTCTGACCAAGGTTGGACTTTTAGTAGATTAATTTATGGATATAGCTTGTTCTTAGTCTTTTAATCCCAGATTTTTTTGAAGGAATACTGCACTAATTTTATGTCTTTTCCTGTATTGCTCATAAATTATTTAGTATTGCACTTTTAGTAACTTGGTTAAAAGGAAAATGAATTATAAGTAGGATGAAACTCAGTTACAGGAGAATTGACTGTTTTTAGGGAATTAAAACTTGTGATGGGGAGTCAGAAGATATGTGATATTACTGTGACAGAATATCCAGAAGAGAACTTGCACTTGACTGAGCTAGGCAAGTGGTTCTTCTAGTTTCCTCTTAGGGCATTTCCACCACACTAGAGGGGGCTGTTGTACTGAGTTTGCTTACTTAATGTTCAGAATAATCTTTTCATATAGATTTGCCGTGGCTTTCCTTACACTGAGAATCCGAAATGTATAGGATGATGATTTATGCCCTTACATACTTCTCATATGGGAAGCCAAATTTCTCTTCTGAGGAATCATTAGCCTTCATAGTCAAAAGGACTAAGTAGGTGTCCAGTATCTATGAAATCCTCCCCAATTCATAGGATTCAGATAAAGCGATCATCTCACAGCCCACACCAGACACATTTAATCAAGGATTCCTTTGGAAAGGTTGGATGCTTTAATTGCATTAAAATGCCCAAAGATCCACTGAATTATGTTACTTATGCTTATTCTATGCTTTATTCTGTCAAGGTAGAGAATGAGCCTTACTTTTGTACATTTGTATTGTATCACCACCTAGTAAAAGGTGAACCAAATTCTGCATTTAGTCATGAACTCCTGCTTGGGACCCAACAAAATTGTGTACTTATGGAATTAGTATGAACAATTGTATATCTAGTTATAATGAGAGAGAATTTTAGAGGATGAGTGTCTGACCCTATAGCACATTAAGGACTTTTTAAAAAAATCTTTCTGTTTTACAACACATAACTCTCTGATAGTCTATGAAGCATTTAGCTAACAGCGTCTAGAACAGCAGAGCCTACATGTGAGAACCCGCAGTGTGCTAGGGAAGGTGATGGGGAAGTAGGACTCTGTTTACTGGGGTATAGGACTGAGCAGGATGCACAAACCTGGAAGAAATTCACAGGTCGTCTTGTGCTCAGAGAATGAAGTGGTCTGCCCAAGGCCACCCAATTAGGATTCCAGTTCTGACCTAGTCCACATCACTGTGACATGTGATCCCTTCAGTCTTGAGGACTATATAGTTATTCATCACCGTGAACAATACGTGGAACCCAGTAGTTCCCATTTTGCAAACAAAAAAGAGACTTAAAAAAATGCTTTAAAAGACATGGATAGGAAAAGTAGAGTACAGCACCACTGGAAACAGAATTAAGAAGGCTTGACTCCATATTCTGACTCTAGCCACTAAGAGGCACTCCTTCCCAGAAGAAGCAAAAGACCAGCTAATGTGGTTGGAAGCAGAAAGTTCATTTCCCACATGAAGATTTTTACTTTTTATTTTATGTTTTAGCGGCCTATTACCCAATAATAAAATCCGCTAGCAGGGTGGAGTAAAACTCCCCGTGTCGTGGTAAACGGCGCGGGCCAGCCCCCTTCTCCCCTGTGATGGGGTCCTCAGAGGCCCCCAGGGGAGGCTGTCTATCACCCCCCTTCCCTTTCCCCACAGGACTGCTCTACGTCGGCTTTAGCGCCTGCATGTTTGGCCTCTACAGCTTCATGCCAGTCGTCATAAAGAAGACCAGTGCCACTTCGGTCAACCTCTCCCTGCTCACAGCAGATTTGTACAGCCTGTTCTGCGGACTGTTTCTCTTCCACTACAAGGTAAGTTGAGCCAGTGCTCCTCTGTGAAGACAGTACTTGGTGGGAAATACCACATACAGGTGGAAATGCCCTGTGGTGGGAAGCCCCTATTTTCTGTAAGGAAGTAGGAGGGCAACTCTGCGCTCGCCAGTGCCCCTCCCCCCACCCTCCTCCCCACCCTGGATCTGGATATTCACATTTCCACTGGAACATAGAGGCAAGAGACCCGTAACTACAGGCACTTAAAAGGGAAAAAGATAAGGGAAGGGCTTTTGGATCGTGGGAGACAGTTTTTTCTGATACCATTCAGCCCAGAAGCTACTCTTTTTCCAGCCTAAAGCTAGGAAGATGGGCACAATTCCCAAACTAGAACCACAAAATGGATTCTAGCAAAGGCCCTGGCAGGGCACATTCTCCTTGGAACAATGATCTAGTGCCTACAATTTCTGTTTTGCTATTTTCATAGCAAGCATGAATGGAAAATGCTAATGCAATGGAAATATTGTTTCTTCACCAAAAGATTAGGGCTTGGAGTCCATGAATGCAGAGATCTTGTGAAGGATTTGCAGCTCAGATATCAGCCCAAGGAAAAGAAGGAAGTGTTGGTTCTAAAGACAGCAGTCCCTTCAAATGCAAGACGACCCACGTTCACCCGCACCCACGGCAGGCAGACCTCATCCGTTAGGGCTCCGTGAAGTCAGATGCTGTCTTGTAAACACGGCACTCACTTCAGACATTAACAGTTGATTAGGATTGGAATAGGAAACGAGTTCCCATTCCTTAGCTAGTCCTAGTAGGTAAGGGTCAGTGGGGACTATGACCAGGGTGAAAAAGGACGAATATGAAGTACCCAAACCAGATAAGGCCAAACTAGGACAGGGTAGCGAAGAGGCAGAAGAAAGAGATTACTCCAGCCACTTAGGGCCAAAGGCTTCACCAGTGATGTTACAGATAACACCAGCAGCCCATGGGTGTGGCCAGCTGAAGGGGCCTCTTGGTGGATGGGACATCTTCAACCGGGTCAGCCCAGGTTCGGAGGTTCCCTGTACTTGAAATGACCCGAGGCAAAGCAGCAGAAGTGAGTAATTGGAAATATGACTGGATAAGCCAAAGTCATAGCCAACGACCAGACTCAGTAGGGCAGACAGGGGTGGAAAAGTGGTCCTAAACAAGGTTAGCAGAGAGGACCAGAAGCAGATCTGGAAGACAAGAGGTGGAGAAAGTGGCCATAGCAGAACACAGGGTTAAAGTGCTGAGTCCCTGTTTTACAACGAGCCCTATGCCCAGTGTGGTGGCAAAAATGACAGCTGAAAGAACTGTGTGGGACTGAACACCCTTTATACATCATTTGTAATTGGTTTTGTCTAGATGGTCCCATCTCTGTCTCCTGAGCACACCCTGGTCCTCACGAGGGCAGAAAGTAGAGTCACAGCACATTCCCCTGTTGCTTCCTACTGCACAGCTGGGAGGACCAGCTTCCCCGAGAAGCCCCCAGCAACACACCCAACTATTTTCCAGAGCCCTGGTCTTACCGTGTGGCACATTGGCCGCCATTTTCCTTCTCTACTCTATGGTCAGGCATCCACAGCTAGCGTGTTCCCAAGTGTGACTTGGATTCCCAGCATTGATTCCTGTGGTTGTTTTGAGAAGCTCCTGAATTAGACAGATCCCCTGAATTCTCCTTAAGGAAGGATGATTGAAAACTGTTGTTGTGACTGAGGACTGCAGGTTCTCGGGCCGCCAAGATCCAGTCCTGCCCTCGGCATCCTTGAGAGTCTCCTTTCCCCAGGGGGACTGGCTCACCCTTCAGATCCACGGGCCACACCTCTGAGCCATGGAACTGGGATCTGGGGATGTGTCTGGGGGAGTTTGCGCTATCACTAGGCTCCCCTGTGAAGCCGATGTTCTCTGACAGCTGAGAGAGACAACTGAAGAGCGCCCATTCCTATTGGAGTGTCTCTCCTGGTGCTTGCACAGACTTCTGGTTAGATCTGGGGCTCTCCCCATCTTCCCCTCCCCCAGCCTTTGTGGGTTACTATGTACTTAGGATAGGGGAGTTTGCTGAAGAGGAAGCCGTGTAGTAACTCTACATCATGCCATCAGAAGGGAGGCTGTGTTAGCTGAAAATTGAATGTTTGTGGTCATCAATTCGGAGATATCATGGCTGTTTTTACTTCTTAAAGCAATGTTTCACTATATATATATATATATATATATATATATATATATATATATAGTGTTGCTATCTAACAGACACATTTCTTTAATGCAACAATGGATTCAGTGCAACAAGTATTTTATCTCATTAAAATTCATTCCTATTGTCTTTTTAAAAAATAAGCTTTCAAGATAATAACAGATACATGTGCAGTTTTCAGAACTAATACAGGGAGATCCCCATTTACCCTTTACCCCATTGGTAACATCTTGCAAAACTATAACACAACATCAGGATATGAACACTGAGGCCATGGGCACCCAGAACATTTTCCCCCAACAAGGGCTCACATTGCCTTTCACAGCCAGACCTACTTGCCACTCCCCCACTTCCATAATGCTGCAGAATCTCGCTTCTGTTCTCCGTTTCTCTAAATTTGTCACTGCAAGAATGGTATGTACAGTGTATAACCTTTTGGCTTTGACTTTTTTCACTCAGAATAATTAGAGATCCATACAGATTGTTTCCTATGTCAGGAGCCCATTCCTTTTTATTGCTGAGTGCTATTCCATAATATGGATATACCACAATTTATTTAACCATTCCCTCAGTGAAGGACATCTGGCTTTTCTCTTTTTGGGACCATTACAAATAAAGCTGCTCTGGACATTTATGTACAGGTTCTTCTGTGAACAGTTTTCAGTGCTTTGAAATAAACACCCAGGAGTCCACTTGCCAGGCTTACGGTCGTAACATGTTTAGTTTTGTAAGAAACTGCCAGACTGCTTTCCAGAGTGGTCTATTGTCTCTTATTAGAAATACATATTCGTTGTGAGAAAGTCAGAAAATATAGATAGGTACTGTTATACATCGGTACAGTTTTATAGTATATATATTAATATTATAGTAACCAATATTACAATATAGACAATGTTCTACTCCTTTCCCTTTACTCTCAGTGTGCTTACAGTTGACTCCTTACCTCTTAGTTCTTGAGTAAACACTGCCTTGTAGTGTTCTTTAATTCTTTTATGAACAATAGTATTTATTATCTGCAAAAAAATAAGTGAAATACTCAACTTAAATCTAATAATAATAATAATAAACCCTTCCCCTTGCCTATTTTCTTTTCTTTTTTTTTTAAAGATTTTATTTATTTGACAGACAGAGATCACAAGTAGGCAGAGAGGCAGGCAGAGAGACGGGGGACGGGGGCAGGGGGGCAGAAGCAGGCTCCCTGCTGAGCAGAGAGCCCAGTCCTGGCCTAGATCCCAGGACTCTGGGATCATGACCCGAGCTGAAGGCAGAGGCTTTAACCCACTGAGCCACCAGGCGTCCCCCCGCTTTCCTATTTTCTAAAAGAGTCTTCTAAGCACTGCTTGAATTTATAGTCAAATAGTCATTGTTTGGCAAATTCAGGATTTTCTTTTTCCTGGGATCCTGAACTTGCACTTGGGCTTCCCAGAGATGTGAGGTGCTCTAGAGCTGAGGAGAAGGATGGGTCTGAGTGGCTTATAGGTTTCCACTATAGCCAGATGGGCCATTTCAGAAAACTGATTTTTAAAGAATGCTTATTGGGGGTAACTTTATCATTATGAGCAGTTTATAGTCAATGGAAAAATCTTGGCAAATTTTGCAAAATTCACTAAAATGGTGATGTCAGGGGATGGAGTGTATGTGTGTGTGTTTAGGGATGGGGAAAAGGTGGTTATATCTTCATGTCTTCTTTGAAGAAATGTCTGTTTAAATTTTTTGCCCATTTTAATTTGGTTATTTTTTAAATCACTGATTGCGATATTTCTTTATATATGCTGGGTAGTGAACACCTATCAGATATATGATGACTAAATATTTTCTCCCACTTGGTGGTTGCTTTTCATTTTCTTATAAGTTTCCCTGGAAGCATAAAAGGTTTTAATTTTGATGAAGTCCAATTTATCAATCTGGTTATACTTTTTAAAGAAAGGAGCCAGGCCAGTCCCACCAGGGACGCTGGGGCCACCAAGTCTTCCCTGGTGGTCTCCAACAATGGCTCTCTCCAGGGTTGTTCAGTGATGATTGCCCCTTGCCTCCGATTGCCTGCTCTCAGGGGATGGAGGAAAGACACACCTAAGGAAGAGAAAATCCAGTTTAGGGGAGGGTGACTTGAATAATAATAAAGTTATATATATATTCTATATACATATAAATATAGTTGAAGTCACTATATACAGAGTGTAGTGGGGAAGAGAGTTTAAGCCAGTGACCCTAAACCTTGACTGCACATTGGAATCACCTGAAGAGTTTAAAAAATGGTGCTGCTTGGGTCCCTCTCCCACTGATTCTTTTTATGCTGTCCGCAGTACGACGCCCTGGGCATTAGATTTGTCAAGCCTCCTGAGATGATCCTATTATGCAGCAGCAGGCACGTGGACCTAGGACCAAAGGGCGAAGATTCTAAGATTCTAGCTAAATATAAAGACATCTTGTTAGCAGTTAGTCATCTGAAAGTGGAATTGACTGTCTCGGGAGGTCTTTTTGCTGGAGGAAGCTGGACAGGAACGTGAGAGGGGCAATGTGAAGGAGCCTCCCACTTCAGCCTGAGGACTGACCAGTGACTGCTGAGATCTCATTTGGTTTTCCTACAGTCTGCACATATAGTTTACTCCTTCACTTAATCATGATGTCTCACCTTCAGATAACCTTCTGGTAGGGTTATAAATATCTGCAAATAGCCCTCCCAGATGTTGCTTACTGAGGCAGAACTAAATGATTAAGTGAACCTCTCCTACTCAACATTGATTATTTGCTTTTTCTCACTTTCTACTCTTGGGGGGAAAAATCCATTCCCTTCCCCACCCATCAGTCTGCACCTTCTCTTCCTCTTGTGCTGACTGGACATGAAGCCCCACATCTAAGGGAGGCAGATGACTAGGTTCTGCATTAGACGCCTGCACGGTGTAGTGCTCTGGCAAATTCTGTTTTACAAGACTTTTGAGAAGTGGGTATCTATTTCTGTTCTTATTACCTGATGACAGTATTGAATCCAGAACACTAAATCCATAGCAATCTGTGGGAAGTATGGGAAATTAGTTTTATTGGGCCTCAGAGATCCCCCAAAACCAAACCCAGAAAGGGATTTCCATGAGAGATTTACAACTTGATGGTGTGTTGGCTTTTCAAGGTTAGAGCTTGATCAGTTATGAGCTCTATCCCCTTTTATTTATTGTACAAACAGGACACTTTTGAAATGGAAAGGATTCGATTCCTATGGCCGCTCAAACAAATTACCACATAGTTAGTGACTTACATCAACACAAATTTATTATCATACAGCATCGGAGGTCAGAAGTCTCACTGGGCTAAAACTGCTCACAGAGCTGTGTGGCTTCTGGAGGCTCTAGGAGAGAATCTGTTTCCTTGCCCTTTCCAGCTTCTAGAGGTGGTCTATAGTCCTTGGCTCGTGGCCCCTCCCTCTATCTGGAAAGCCAGCAGTAAAGCATCTTCAAATCTGACCCTCTGTGAGCATGTGGGGCCGACCCAGATCACCCAGGATCATCTCCCCAGCTCCTTGGTTTAATCACATCTGCAGAGTCCATTTTACACAAAGAGTAACATATCCACAGGAGCCAGGGATTAGGATGTAAACACCTCTGGGAGCCATTATTCCACCTACCACAAGAGGAGTATTAATAATTACACCAAGACAAGTGAGGGAATATTGGCACCAAGCTGGGCCAGCTGGGACATGTGGCTGTGATCATTATTTTTTTTATGGATGTTTATGCATATGTTCTTGTTTATCATTTTTTTAATTGTATTATGTTGGTCACCATACAATACGTCATTAGTTTTTGATGTAGTGTTCCATGATTCATTGTTTGCATATAACACCCAGTGCTGCATGCAATACGTCCCCTCCTTAATACCCACCACCAGGCTCACCCAACCCCCCACCTCCCTCCCGTCCAAAACCCTGTTTGTTTCTCATAGTACGCAGCCTCTCATGGCTTGTCTCCCCCTCCGATTTCCCCCAACTCATTTCTTCTCTCCATCTCCCCATGTCTTCCATGTTATTCCTTAGGCTCCACAAGTAAGTGAAACCAGATGATAATTGACTCTCTCTGCTTGACTTATTTCAGTCAGCATAAACTCCTCCATGCATCCATGTTGCATCCATGTTGATGTAAATGTTGGGTATTTATCCATTCTGATGGCTGAGTAATATTCCATTGTGCATATGGACCATATCTTCTTTATCCATTCATCTGTTGAAGGGCATCTTGGCTCTTTGCACACTTTGGCCATTGTGGCCATTGCTGCTATGAACGTTGGGGTATACATGGCTCTTCTTTACACTACATCTATATCTTTGGGGTAAAGACCCAGTAGTGCAATTGCTGGGCCATAGGGTAGCTCTGTTTTTAATTTTTTGAGGAACCTCCACACTGTTTTTTCCAAAGTGGCTGCACTAACTTGCATTCCCACCAAGAGTGTAAGAGGGTTCCCCTCTCTCCACGTCCTCACCAACTGGCTGGTGCTCATTAGAAGCTGCATCTGGTCATGAAGACACATTCTCCACCCAGACAGACACTGCACTCTGTTGACTTTAACAACTGATTTTCAAGTCATTCTTGTTACCTGCTTATATGTGACTTTAGCAAAGAGAACATCCAGTCATGCGTGGAGGAAAAGGATGGGGGCAGGAGGGCTACTGGCTATCTCTTGGGTGAAGTATGAATCCAGCAGCCTGAGGTGATAAGCAGAGCATGGCCTGCCACATCAAAGGAGCCTTAAGTGTGGCTTCTTTTTACTCTTTAAGTACTTTGGGCTAGTTATTTATTCTTTCCCAACTTCAAGGTGATGAGACCTTCCTTAGGGAGTTTTTGAAGGCAGTAGATAATGTGTAGAACGTTTAGAAATGTATCAATATATACATATATACAAATGTTGTATATGTACATTTGATGTATAGAATGTATAGAAACGTGACCAAATCGTGATGTGTTTCTCTGATTAAATGTGTGCCTCAGAACTAGTAATCCCTGTCTCGTTACATTTTTAGTATACTAACTTATTTTAAGATTTTGTAACTAGGTGTAGTTTTTAACAATGTTTTGTGAGTTTTTCCTCTTATGCCTTGTTTGAAAAGGCAAAACTGGGTCTCATGCATACAAATTTAGAAAATATTATATTCATCATTTTCAGCTGAATTCCCTCATTGCTTACAATAGAATTTTTAGGGGATAGCCATAAATACAAAACATTTGGGAGCTGTTCAAATAAAATGCCAATAAACTGTTTTACAATATGCCATCATATGCTGAACATTCTTCAGGAAAATAGCAGCCAATGTTGAATATGCAGAATATTCCCTTTTGCTTGACATTTAAAATAGAAAATGGCTTACTTCACACATTTTGCTATTAGTTTTTCAAGGCTTAATACTGTCACAGAATAGCTATAATAAAGTTGAGAGTAATTTCATAAGGTTATTTTTGTAACTCTATCAAAATAAACATGAAATTGATAGAGAAGAAATGAACATTATAAGTTCTCTACTAGTTCCCTTTAAACTTTCCCTCTAGGCCACTGTCTTACGTGGTTCCCCACACTGAGCAGTCTGAAACGACAGGTGATCTTGTTGGAAGACTAATATTTTAGGAAAGTAAGGGCTCCATAAAACTTACATTCTTACATCAGGAAAATGTTCTTGTCATCCAAATATTCACTCTGAAAAGGTGGGAGAGAGAAACTTCAAAATCCTGTGTCCAACAAGTCTATTTCTATTCTGGGTAATGTGATTCATGTGAATTTTTTAGAATTTTTTAGAATTTCATCTGTATGCATTCATTAGACAAGATGCTGCATGGTTTTGGCTCACCTGTATATCTGATACATTTTGTATAATTGCTGGGAGTTGTTTTTGACAAGTAATCATAGAAGTGTCTTACCTTGTCAACTACTTATTCTAGCAATCCAGATTATATCCTCAGAGGACAGGTGTAGTCTCGTGATCTCCCTTGACCCCATCTGTCAGCCACTAAAAATTTCATCCCACATGTGCCAGTTTCTCTTACTGGTTCTGTTGTTCTTGCTATTGTTGTTGTTGTTGTTATAAGCGATTTGGCAAGAAAAGTTTAATAACCCTGGATGTGGGGATAATTTAATAACATATGATTATACACTAAATTTAAAAGAACTTCATCCAGCAAGTATTTATTTATTCTATGCCTGCTATGTGCCAGGCACTGTTCGGGTACTTAACTTTTCATTTATAAATAAAGATGACAAGAACACCCAAAATCACCAGGTGGATTAATGCAAAGGCTGAGATTCCAAACCACTGAAAGTTGAATAGACCAGCCATGTCGAGCATCCTTACCATCTGAGTGCCAGTGCCAGAGAGTTTGCAGAGATTGTGTTAACAGCAGAATCTTTCATTTGCTGTGGATCAGAATCTGGAGCCAAGCAGCTGTGTTGGTCCTCTGCAGTGCTGAGCAATTTGATTAATGGAACCGCACTTGAAAAGCCAGGTCAGGCGGTCAGGCAGCCTCTGCCCACAGCAGCCACAGAGCAGAAAAGTGATCCTTACAAAAATACCCTCAGAAGCAGTTTGTTGTATTTCTTCTTGTAAGAATGGCATCTTCAAAGGCTATGATTTTTAAGTTTAGAGTACTAAAATAGGATTATAAATGGGAGATTTTTAAATTAATACTTAGCCTTTATGACTCTTTTTATATTTTTTAAACTGTCACTGGTGAGTAGAGAATTGGAAAAATTGGCCTCCTTGAGGCCCCGGGGCATTTCACATGAAATACCGAGGTGAGAGAGCGATGAATATTTGAACTTGGTTTCCCCCTGCCTGGAAACTCAGTACAGTGTCTTTTGAGATCGCCGTCTTTCTAAACTGGTTAGGGTAAGTGTTGTCAGCTTCTGTGGGTGGGAGAGAGTGCTTCCCATGCAGTCATTCAGAAACCCAGACTCCTTCCATATTGTGGCTCTGCCATCCTTGAAGGCAGGGATTAACAAACCGTGATCTGCAAGCCAGCCCCTTTTCTTGGCGAATATAGCTTTATTGGAGTGCAACTGTGCCCATTTCTTTCTATATTAACCACGGCTGCTATTGCTTTATAGCGATAGCACTGAGTAGTTGTGACAGAGACCGCGTGACCCACATGCCTAAAATATTTGCTATGTAGCCCTTTGAGAAAAAATTTGCCAGCCCGTGGGCTAGGTGTTTGGAGTCCTTTGCAGGGCTATCTGTTGAGCCAACCTGGAGACTTTAATGGCTCTGTCTAGAGTAGTATAGATAACCTCCTCCTTGTTCTTTTGGCCAGAGCTCCAGCACATGGCCACACCTGATTGCAAGGGAAGCTGGGATATGTAGTCAAGTTGTTTGTAGAGGAAGAATAGAAAATAGGCTTAGTGAACCCGTAGCCAGTCTCTGCCACATTAGCAATTTCCATGTATTAGACGTACAGGAAGGATGAGAGAAATTGGGGATAAACTGTGAAGCAAGTCCAAACTGATGGCCAGAAACCAAAACTCCTTTTATGTGTATCTATTAATAAACTCCACATCACAAACAACTATTATGAACTCACATCATCAGGACAAGCTGTAGGGGAAAATGGAATGAGCTAGAGGAGTTGCAGAAGTTTCAAATGGAAAGGCTTGTGGTTGCTGTGGAGTGTGGCCAGGAAAAACCAGCTAGTTCTTTCCCAAGAGAATGCATGGGATGTGTTTGTCACCAGGTGCACAGTCCAGCCCCTCCAGTGTACTCAGACACCTAATTTTGTCACCAGACCTGTATGTGTCTATCTCCCACGGACTAGAATATTGATGACACAAGCTCACAGGAATCACAGCATCAGCTTGCTGAGATAAAGAACAGAGGTTGGCTCAAATATGAGGGCTGAAGCAAGGCCACTACTCTGCACATCTTCAGGGGCTCCCATGGATGGAAGATTTATTTTCTACTCTGTATTTAAAGTGTTGAGAGTTTTTAGGTGGCCCCTTCTGTGAAAGGTAATACTGTCCCTCCCTCATTTCCTGACTTCTTTGTACTCTTTTTATATTGTCTATGATTTTAATAGTTAATTTTTATCAGTATAATCCCTAGGGGTTTTAACCCCATTTACCTGAAATGTAGGCCCTTCTTTCCTGAATTCTTTATTTTGCTTTATCTCTTACTTGGCTGGATTTCATCAGTACTGGTAATGTCAGGAAGCAGTATATGGTTTTACAGGCTGTCCACAGAGCAATTTGCCCATCTCTAGGGAATATTTCCGTGCAGATGGTAGTCAATTGCCTTGAAGAAAGAGACACTTCATAGTCACTGGAAAAGTGCCATTGGGCTGGTGGTGGGTCTGTCAAGAAGTGTTCACAGGGGCTATTATCTTCCAAGTCTTTGCTTCCTTGAAAACATTTCTTATATATATTTGTATTCAAAGGATAATTTTCCTAGGTTACATTTTCTTTTTCTCAGAACTTTATAGTTATTGGGATTTGTTTTGTTTTGTTTTTTTGAAAAATTGAGCACTGCCTCCAGTCCTTTTCACTCTTTTGAGTTATTGGATTCTATCATTCAGTAGGAGCCTACAGGTGTCATATCTCTGGGCTCTTTTTGTTTGAGAATATCTCTGATATCTTTACATTTGTAGGTCAGCTTGGTTTGTGACCTATCCCACTCCCAGAGATGCAATGCCTTGGGAGCCTTGAACTACCCCTCCCACCCCCAGTTCATTAAAGAGCCCCAGATAATGGTAGATTCCAATCCTCTCCCACCCCGCCTCCTTTGAGAATATGAGGAAGTAGGAAAGGGTTTTTGTTCCTGAGAATGTTTCCTTGATTTTTTCTTGAGTTTGCCTAATCACCACTTAACCTACTCTCTCTAAATTAGAGACTTGAAAGTATATTCACCAAAATATGAACATGCGTCTAAGGGCAGACAGAATGGGAGAGTTGTCATATGCCTGAGCCCAGGCTCCAGAGTCAGACCACCCAGGTGACAATTTTAGCTCCCTCTCTACCAAGGGGTCCCTATCTTTTCTGTGATATGGGTCCCTTTGTTGGTCTGGTAAACCCTAGAGAGATCCCTTTCACAATGTTTTTAAATGTCTAAAATAAAATATATAGCATTATAAAAAATAATTATTATTTTATTATATTAAAATAAAGTTTTCAAGATATTTTAAAATGAGATGATATAGTAATATGCAAATCACAGGATCTAGAAGCACACTTGATAACTACTATTGTTTCAAAGCAGTGATGAGTGCAGATCTGGAAAGATCTGCAGCAATTGTTAATGTGATATGAAAATATATGTGTTTTTTATTGGCTAAAAGTCCAAGGTACTGCTAATACTAATGGGGCTCGTCGCTTACATTTATAATGAAGAAATGCTAAATGTCAGTTAGATGTCAGTGAGAGTAAAAATCCTGGGTTTCTGCCTAGGTTTATAGCATCCCTGAATTCGATACAGAAACCCCTGATTCTACAAGTTATACAGACTTGTGCCAAAGTTACTTAACTTCTGTTATCTGTAATTCTCCATCAGCAAATGGTGGTCATAATAGTAGATACTGTGTAACTAGCCAGTTCCCTCTATAGAAATGAATATAGGGATGTAAATCATTTAACTGCAGTGTCTGACACGCTGAACACTCAATAAATAATGCATTATTAATGACGGTAGAGTTTTGAGTGTTGATATTTTATGTTCTGCACACTTTTAAGTATTGCATAAATTGTGCATTGGTGAAACAATATGCATATATTATTTTTATAATCATAAAACTAAAAAGTTATTTTTACTCTGAAAATACATAAAGCTAGCAATTCCCTCAAATAAATACAAATCTCTGCCACTGGAAAAATGGGACCGAATTGCAACCAGACACTGATTAGAAGGTTTTAAATGGTTTATTCTCAGTTTAACGGACAAGCGTGAACACAAAGGGAAAGTGCTTCTTTGTGTTTGTTTTCCTCATTATTTTCACAGAACTAAAGCTCTTTGCTCATTATATTGCTAAGCACTAACTTAGTCACATGCCTAGTCTCTATCTCATTTAAGTCTTTTTTGGGATGTGGTTTTATTTTAGAAATAAATACATTGTAAACCATTCTGTGGAGTCTCAAATTTAGCAAGGTCACTCAGTTGAACTTGAATGTGAATTTGGTTAGCACTTTCAAACCCAGGTCCTTCTTGATGCTGCATGGAACCAGGCTCAAATGTGCAGGGGAGTAGCCGTTTCCTATTGCTCTGTGGGCGTCTGTCTCCACAGTTATTGATTGCCTTGGTATTTCCTCTGTGTGCTAACGAGTTCTACCTTTAGATAAAAGGACTGACCTTATGTAAGAATTAAGGAGTAAGCCTGGATGACAGAGGGAGAGCATGTCTCCTTCCCCGTCAGATCCCTGATATCTAGTACAGTGCCTGGCACAGTAAGGATCCAGCAATGATTTATTCAATGAAAGGCTTATCTCCACAAGAAACCTTCAAGGTTAAATTCCAGTTTTCAAGGCTGAACATTATCTAAGAATTTTCCCATAAGAAGCAAAAAAGCCGTTGCTTGATATGGACGCTTTACATCTCACGTTGATGCGACCAGCTGAAAAGTAAAAAAAAAAAAGATTCCACAATAGCAAGCCACTATTTTGATTCATCCTTTGTCTGAATTTGGAGTGCTCAGAGAACATCTTAAGGGAACATGGAGATTAGAAAAACCAGTTCAATGCCACAGTAGCTATTACAGTATCATGGGGGAGTGTGAGAGTGGAGCTCACATCAGTGGTGGACAGCTTGCTGAGAAATTTATTCTATTCATAGGAAAATCATATCTGACATTCAGATTTATTATCATGTATCATTCCACAGTAAAACTGGGAACTGAGTCACTATCACATACTATATTTCCTTGACTGTCTCTATATTATTGATGCGTCTCCACGCACAGAGGTCCACAAACTGGTCTGTAAGGGTTCACATGCTACATATTTCAGGCTTTACAAGCCAAGCAGCCTCTGTCACAGCTGCTCAGCGCTACCATGGACATGGCTCTCTTCCAATAAAACTTTACAAAACCAGGCAGCTGCCAGATCTGTTAGTTGACTGACCCTCAATGGAAACTACACCTGTCCTTGCAAACTCTTCACTGATCTTCAGCACCAGGAAAACAGCCATTTCCTCTGCAAAGTGTGTCAGTAATAAAGCTCCTGAAAGCTGTACACAAAATGGCACAGATCCCTTTGCACTTCGAGTGTACAGACTTGCTCTTACAGCTAATTGTAATAATTTCGACCTCATTTTAGAGTAAGCGGTGGATGTGCCTTCTGTTTTAGTTCTTGGTGGCATGGAAGGCCATATCTGTTACTTTTGTGAGAAAGATACCCATGGCGTGACTGCAGTCCAGTGAAATGTCTTCAGTGTATTGCTTTATCATTTTCATTTATGTAGAGGAATGAGTGGTGTGCCAATGCAAAGCAGGAGCCCTGAGCGAAGATGGGAAAGGGAAGGGATATTGAAGTCATCACTTACAGAGCAGGCTGAGGCAAAGGCATCTGTAGACATGGAGTGCATTCCAAAAGTTGTATGCATAGAGTGCACCTCCGAAGAACTAATATCAGATAGGACAATATCAGATAAGGACAATATTACCAAGTTAACTTTCCCAGAATCATGGAGCTAGAGAAAAGAGGCCCTTATACACACAAACTGATTTGATGGTAGAGAAGGACATCGCAATTGACTAATCTCTCTACAGTTTGATGATACTTCACCATTCACATCTCCTTCAAAATTATAGGGTAGGTTATGGTTCTGTTGGTTCATGGATGCCAAATCCTCTAGATATCTGATTTTTAAAAAATGTGTTTATATAATAGTAACAAACCCAAAGTTCAGAATGTTTTTAAGTCTTAAGACAGTCATTTTATTTTTATAGCAAGTACAAAATTTAATTTAAAGGGGGAATAAGAAACTGACAGTATTGTTGAATGTCTGTCGTATTTTTGATAGCACTCCATGGATTTTGAGGATTAGACAATACTATGGAAATATGGTGATAATAACGTTGTTAAAGATTTTATTATGGAATAACCAAATATTCTAGGCCCAATGCCACTACTTCTTAGTGATATGCTGGAATTGGGAAATGAGTCTTGAGGGTTAAGTGAAGGTGGCAGTGATTCATCAGGCCCCAAAATTTTTTTTTAATTTTATTTAAAGATTTTATTTATTTATTTAACAGACAAGTAGGCAGAGAGGCAGGCAGAGAGAGAGAGGAGGAAGCAGGCTCTCCGCTGAGCAGAGAGCCCGATGCGGGGCTCGATCCCAGGACCTTGGGATCATGACCTGAGCCGAAGGCAGAGGCTTTAAACCACTGAGCCACCCAGGTGCCCCCAGGTACCAAAATTTTTATTTAGAAAAAGAATTGACTAATTATTAAAACCATAAAATAATTTCCCCCATGACATCTGTGACATCATGCTATTCTTTACAATTGATTAATCATCCATTTATATCATTTTTCTGTCTTTCCTGCCATTACCAGGTACATGTGAGACAAGGAAATAAGGAATTCCAGTATGGTTGTAAGGGCAGTTCATTTTTCTTTTTGTCAAAGGTTTCCCCCTCCCACAGCCATGATGGTATTTCCTGATGATTGGTCATTTCTGTGAATTGAGAAAGAAGAGCATCCAGCTTCATCAATAATCCATTAAGGTTGTTCCAAGACCTGTTGAATTAAAGTTGTGTCCTTGGCCTATGCAGTAGAGATATGGATTGCTTTTAGAAGCTTAAAAATAAGGAAGGAGTGGAAGAACAAAAGAATTACTATGTTGCAATGCAATTAATGAAGCAGTTGGGAAATGGGGAGAGAATTGGATGGAGGGTCAGGCCTTGGGAGACCTTAGGAGGGTCAAGGCAGTATGTCAGCTGTTGCCTCAAGACCTTACCCTGAGCACTTTACCCTACTGAACCTGCCTCACCTCCTGCTTCCTCAGCTCCAAGATATTCCTCACAGTACTTCGTATTTCTCTGAGGGGTTGGTTTTTTTAAAAAAATGATAAGAGATGAAAATACTTTGGAGGAAGTTGACAGTGGGCTCGTTTGCCAGATCATCAAACTTAAGTAGTGTTTTTTAAATTGTGCTTTCCTAAAAACAGTTCTAGTCTTAGAATAGTTCTCAGGTTCCAAGAACAGAGACCAATGAAGAAATGGGAGAAGTTCATAGATTAAATACATAATATTAAAAATTCATAGACTAAAAGCATAAGAGTTTATGCTAGTACTGTAGAAGATGTTAAGTGTAGATCTTCTCTGTTTAAGGAAACGATACATGAAAATAGGGTAATAAATGCACCATGAGAAATGCTTAGAAAAGAATCACATACCTCAAAACACTCAGCTTCAGTCATTGAGATTCAGTCTTAATTTCTCTCTGTTGATTCTCCTCTAAAATGCATTCTTTTCTCTTTCTACTGACATCATCTTAGTTCAGACCACCATCATCTCTCATTTAGACCATTGCAATAGTTCTCTTGGTCCGCCTGCTTCCCCTTACTCCCTGCAATTAATCACCTACCGGCAGCCAGGGTGGTCCATTTAAAACACCAATTAGATTACTCTCTCTTCTGCTGAATACTCTTCTTTCTCATTGCATTTTGAGCAAAATTTAAATGCCGTGCTCACCTCTAATGGCTTACAGTATTCCTATGCGTTTTAATGGCTCCCGTCTCCACTCTTGACACTTGCTCACAATACTGTGTTTCCCTATTTTCCTCTTAGAAAGGGGGAAATAATCGTAGCTTCCTCATGAGTTACTAAGAAGGTGAATAGTGTAAATTGCATCCAACAGTGCCTAGTACAGAGGATGCACTCCATGAATTACTACTGTTAGACATCAGTGACATCGGCTGCCCTTCCAGTTCTAGAACTAGCTGTGCCCTTTCCTCCTTGCACCTTTGGTTTTGATGTCCCCCTGCCTGGATGGCTCTTTCCCAGCTCCTCCCATGGCTGCTTCAGTCTCAGCCCCAGTGCTTCCTCTGCAAAGAACACTCCCCCTCGCTATCTAAGTAGCTTCCACTGAACTCTCACGTCACCCAGCCACCTGTTTATTTATAGTGTTTCCCCAAATCATATTACAGATTAATTCCTTCAAGTGTTTTCAGTCTGTCTCCAACAACAGGCTGGAATCTAAGAATGGAGTTATATCCATCTTATTTATCACTGTATCCCCAGCTCATGAAATAGTAGAAACTCAGTGTTCCTGATGGACACGGACGTGATAACAAGGGTCTCTGCTCACAGTTAAGCTCAGTTATTGAATTAATGATTCACTGCTGACTCTGTTGGTTCTGTGTGGCTGCTGTAACAGATTACCACAGACTTGGTGCCTTAAGACAACGGAAAATTTCCTCTCACCGTTCTGAGGGCCAGAAGTCCAAAGTCTGTTTCATGGGGTGCGCAGCTACCCCAGTGGACTCTCAGTCTAGGGTAGGTGATGGTCCAGTGAGAAAAGAAGACACCTGGAGACAGCGATCAGGATGCAGGTTCCCTTATGCAGAGGGAGCATCTGGTGCTAGGATCTACATGCAGCCAGTTTACAAACTACACATCATACAGATCATAGCCACTTCACCCTGCAACTCTCAGTAGCCCTTCCCCTCCTTGCCCGGCCAGCATTTCCAAAAAATAAAGGCCTGCCACATGAACACTCTTCATTGCAAAGGAGTCACTTGTCTCAGGTTGGCCATCCCCGAGCCCCTATCCGTGCTGTCCAGCACAGTGGCCACTAGCTAGCTACATGTGACTGCCCAGCACTTGAAATACGGCTAGTGTGACATTCGACTTAATTTCAATTTTAATATAAATCGCCCTATAACGCTATCGTATTGGACAGCTCAGGAGACGGGGAAGCCTGCCCATTTCAAGGTCATGGAGCCCCAGGACATAGAGCTGGAAA